>WIPJ01000586.1:157182-178126 GCA_018155075.1 Cassiopea andromeda
TATATATATTTATATTAATTCAGTAGGCAATGGCTGACAGGGAGTTTGTACTTACTCATAAGTTGGCTACCACAATTAGAAAGTTTTATGCCCAGGCAAGGATTCAAACCCCAGAGGAACGACCAGAGAATCACTGACTACCCTAATTCGCTTGGCTCTGATGAAGGCAATATGCCGAGGGGCCAAGAATCCTATCTGGGTATATGATCTCCTTGCAAATTCATTCCACATTTGTCATTTGGAGGGGCATTCCCCCATATGTCCCCCTGTTGCCCCTGCAGTTACATGCCTGATTCCACCATATCCTTTGGTGCTTACTAATGACTCTTACAAAGACAAGAGCTCTGAAAATATTTTACTTTGTAATCCTTTTGTTTGGAAGGATTTCAGCAAGTCACAGTTCAAATGTGTATATTGGTGGTCTATGCTTTTTTGTTAAGCCAAGCTAGGCATCCGTTTTAAAGAGATATGAAGGAAAGTGCTAATTGTTGGGGCTGTTGAAAGGTAGTATGCTGTGCAATGTTGATCTAGGTTTTACTTTGCTCTAAAATAAATTATATTATACAGCTTATTCTATTTGTATCAGCAGTAGCTTTTTTCTATTTTCAAGGCCAAGTGAACATTCTCAGATAGATGAGGTTGAATTTAGCCCAGATTTATTGGTTAAAATGGACCTTGAAAATGTACCACCTTCTGGTGAAGTGAAGATGAATAAAGAGCCAGTGAAGTTAAAAGCAGAGGACTCCACAGATGATAGAGGCTCCTTAGAATTAAAAGTAACAGAAGGTGATGAACCACAGATTGATATAATGAAATTTGAAGTTAGAGATAAAGAACCCACAGTAGATAATAATGACAAGGATGTTGAAGCAAATCATACTACCGCACTAAATTCAGAATCCCCAAAGAAGGAGAAGAATGCAGATTTACAGCTGGAAAAAGATGCCACCTCTATTGATATGATAGAATTGAAAGATACCATCATGTCCGAATCTGATGTGCAAGATAAAGGAATATTGGAATCATTTAATGACTGGAAGGAGAAGCAAGGAACTAATGGAAAAAAGGAAGACTTTGAAAAGTCCATAAGTAGGGGCTCTGTGAAGAAAAGAGGAAATAAAAAGACAAATTATGCATCAAGTGAATGTGGAGCAAAAGTTATTGCTACAAATCCTGAGGCTGAAAATGTTGGTGCTATATTGAATGAGAATAGAGATTTTTACATGTTAAATCCTTGCAGCTGTAGTATCTGGTTTGTTATTGAGCTTTGTGAGAAAGTTCGTGTGGAAACAATTGAGATAGCAAATTTTGAGCTTTTTTCTTCAACCATGGAGAAATTTAATGTTTTCTTTAGTACAAGATTCCCGACAAGGGAATGGGAACATGGTGGCCTGTTTCATGGCAAAGCGGAAAGGACAATACAAAGTTATAATATGGCTGAGGAGTATTATGCTAAGTTTGTTAAGGTTAGTTGTTCGAGGTTGTTCATTTGGTTAGTCTATTGTGATATTTATACATATTAGCCCAAAGGTGAAAGTGTTCAGATCACCATTGGAGGATTTCATAAATCATTTAAAAAACTGTGATAATAACCCATTTATAAGCCTCTGTTTAGTGTCCATATCCCTACTGTAAGGTTTTCAAAGATTTTGAGATTTTGTAATTTGACTAAGTTCTGCTTAATTGGTCCACCTGTAAGTCACTATTAACTGTCTACCCATAAGCAATTAGGAGAATGGCAGTAAGGGTGGTGCTGGTAGTTTTCGGATAGGACTAACTGTCCCAATAGGGGCTGAGATATGGCAAGCAGCATTGCACATTAAGAAGGTCTATTGTGCCCTCTCTAGAAGTAAAGCTTGTTTTTTTGCTTCAAGACACTATTGATGCTTGCTTGGAATCATATTAGAATGTAATGTATATCTTGTGCAAAATAGTGTGGCTATCCAGTTCTATAATAAACATATTATTCTTTCAGATTGAAGTATTGAGTCATTTTGGTAAGGAGCATTATTGCCCATTGAGTTTAGTTCGTGTTTTTGGAAGGAGTGAGGTAGAAGAACTTGATGATTCTGAAGACCCTTCCACAGAGCATGATACTGTGCATGTTGAGAAGGAAACAAATGGCAAAGCCACTCAGAATGGATTGCATGCTGAAGCAAAAAACAGGGCAGGTGATATTGAAAAGCAGAATTTCTTGAAAAGTGCAAAAGATATGGTTATGGGGTTAGTAAACAAAGCAACACAGAGTTTTACTGGCACAAATGATAAAGTTAATGATACAAACAGCATGGGAAGTGCAAATAAATCTCTGAATGCAAGTGAGAACCTTTCTGATAGTAAAATGCAATATAATGATTCAGGTAGCCATAATGTGTTGCCTATGGTTATTCATATCAGTGATGAAAATAAGGATGATTCTAAAGCAGTGTCAGTTGCCTCAGAAAATAACAGCAGTCTAGTAGAGGCAAAAGAAACACCTGTAGGCAGCAATTCAGGGGTTTCAACAAGTGTACCACCTAATCTTGTAATTTTGCTAGATGGAGATGATGCAGAAGAAGAAACTGACTCCTTTAGCTCCTCAAAGTTCTGTATTTTCAGAGGAGAAATTGACTTTAACAGATGTGCAAACCCAAAAGTAAAATTTTGGATTGAGTACTTATTCGTCCTTAGAATGTGTCCACTATCCTCCGACAGTTTGTCAAATGGAAAAAAGATTTCTAGCCATGAAACCCTAAATCAAACCAAAAATGTTGATGGTAGTTCTAATTTTACAGTAGATGCCTTAAATATTTCAACCAGTCAGGAAAAATCACAACTTGGAGAGGTAGCTACACATCATCAGATGGTGGTAGATACAACTACATTTAATGAAGCTAACAATGTTGCCCATGGAACAAGCTACCATAGTCATTCATCTTCTGTAGATGATTTTAGTAACAATAAAGAAGAGCAAAATAAGGTAGAACAACTGCCTTTAGTTAATCCATCAACATCAAAGCAGCAGGTAGAAGGATTTCAGGGAGTAACAGCTGCTGAACTAATCAAGCGGAAAACAAGTGAAGAAGTGGCTGCATGCCAAGAGAGACCACCCAGTCAGCCAGATTTATCACAGCTGCTCAGTGAGGCTATCAGCAAAAAAAATGAAGCCTCTCAAATTGAAAAGAAAACTACTGAAAGCTCAGCAGCAATTGCTGCATCCAGATCAAAATATGAACTAGAAGATACTTCTCCAGAAGAGAAGGAAAAGACTGGACATGTTGATGTGCTTGTAATAAATTATGATGAACATTTGGGGGAAGGTAAAGCAGAAATACCATTGGACATTAAGAAGAAAGAGCCACTTGAGAGTGACAAAAAGTTGTTAAATTCTGATTCAAAGAATATAGAAAAAGATATTGTTGATAGTAGTTATGAAAAAATTAAAAAAGAGAAAGAAATACCAGCAAGTAGTGGTAAGGAGGTAATAGTAGAAACCTTGCTTAAGGTTTCTACTCAGAAGCCACTAGAAAGTTCATTGAGTGATACATTTTCCTCAAAAGAAATGACTCAAGGTGCTGATTATGGTGGAGAGAAGGTGGAAATAGTTGTTGACATTTCCGAAGAACCAAGAAAAACATCACAGTCAATCAATACATTGAAGAAGGAAGAGGTGGAGGTACATAGTATTATTTCGAAGGAAGGTGAAGACAAACTGAATACGAGTTTCTTGAGAATCGAGCCATCATTCTCTGAGCCTGCCACAGGTAGCTTAGAGGCCCATGAGACACAGGCTACTCACGAAACAATAAAGGTAAGCATCACCAACAGTGGTATAGGAACATCCTTAAGCCCTGCTTCAGTGTCAAAGTCTTCTTCGTTCAATGAAAATTATGTCTTGAGTGCGACTGTTCCTGTTGGTGAGGCTGAAATGAAAGATCAAGTCAATGTTTTGCATGAGAAAGCACCAGGTGATGAAGAAAGCCTAAGGGCTTCAATAGAACAATTTGCAAAGCAGAAGATGGAGGCGATGGAAGCATTGACTCAGGTCGAATCTCCTGTTAAAATTGGGAGTGGGTCATCAGGTAATAACAAAGAATCGGCTATTTTAAAACTGAAAAGCAAGGTCAAAGAGTTAGCGTCGAATCTAAGCTTGAGCACCCTTTATCTTGAAGAGATGAGTAAGCGATACGGAACGGCACTGGAAGAGCAGCAAAAACAATTCAAGGCGAAAATCAGTCTGTTGAATCAAACTGTTGCAAGAAATAGAGAAGTGATTGATAGACAACGGGAATCAATAGAGGAGCTTACAAAGCAAGTTGTGCTTTTGACATTACGATTGCAAAACCTGACCGAAGTTACAAGGGAGCAAAATTTACAGGTCAGTTATTGCTATTGTACGTTTGCTTCCATTTTCGCCCTCAGCTGTGTTATAGTTCATGTTTGGTTTTGACTCTAGAGCTCCAAATCGTGTTTGCACTACTTGTTGAAGTAGCATAAGTCGAATCGTACTGACGAGTAGTTTCTCTACACTTAAAATGGACCTCTACCAGACGATTTTTGTGACGATCATATGCATAGTTATTGGCCACAGAGACACAATAGGAATTGGAAATCATCAGTAATATCATAAAGTGCTCAATGAAACATGTATTATAGAATTTCTCAGTGGATTGTCTCAAAGGTCGTACATGTTTTTTTGTAAAAAAACCTGGTTCAAGTCTAGAGGTAAAAGTGTCTTAGTTTTTGGGCCACATTTTAATTCTAAAAGTTTCTCCAATCCCACCTGTATTTGGGACTAAAGAGTATGTGTCTTGATCTTGGTTTATGTTGATAGAGTTTTTATGGTTACCGTAAGTAGTATCTTGTCAATACTTGTAGTTTTTCGGAACTTCTTTTTCTGATTAGCTTTGTAGACACGATTGGGCTACTTGAATTCATGCAGGCTCAGTGTTGTTTATTTATATTACAGTCTTATCCTCAGTTATTTTCAAATCCTTTCAATCTTTCTAGATGGCAGAGAGATATGCATTTACATGTATGATTGAAGCGTTCATCATAATTATTGTGCTCTACACGTGCATTCGCGGCCCACGTGCTGTGCAGCAACAACAAGCCGAGCCTCGAAGACACAGTGCACCTTCTATTTACAACCGTTTAGTAGACCATGGTATAGTGTTATTTTTGTCGAATTTAAATGTTTTTTTTGATGCTTAAACTTGATTGACGCTCATGCAGGGTTCATACATGACCTGGAAAATTGGCTAATTTTGGCAATAGCCAGAGAAAACTTGGAATAGTCCATCATTTTTTTAATTATTAGAAAGTCAAAGAAATGTGAAGGAATACTGACACTTTGACCTTCTTTTGGTGAATTCTGTGAAGCTACCCTATGCCCAAAAAGCTCTCAGGTATACTAAAGTTATAGTCAGTAATCTGATTTGCCTGAAGCCTATGTTGGTCTTAGTGTTCATCCTAGATCATATTTGAATTCTGTACTGACAATTCAACCAAACTATCGTTACACATACCTGAGTTTGAAACCTTTCACCTGTCAAAATTTTGGGACTTATTTTTGAAAGCAGTTTCTAGCAACGTTATTCAGTGCCATAAATATCGAAAGAATTACCACTACATGTAGAAAGAATTATCCAAGAACAACAGCGCCATTTCTAGATGGCCAACTTACTACTTAACTTTGAATCTGTTTCGTGCTATGTCACCAAGCCGAATTTTCAGAATTTATAGGAAGTTGATGTTTTCACATAGCAAGAATTCATCAATGGAAAGATTTTCAATTTGCTTAACGCAATAGGGTTCATTAGTGATGACATCATAAAAATATATTTTT
Source organism: Cassiopea andromeda (assembly GCA_018155075.1). NCBI lineage: Eukaryota > Metazoa > Cnidaria > Scyphozoa > Rhizostomeae > Cassiopeidae > Cassiopea > Cassiopea andromeda. Next base: position 163,010 of record WIPJ01000586.1, read on the forward strand.
AGAGTTTTTATATTTTGACCACATAGAGTGAGAAAGTACCATAAAATAGACCTTTGTTCAAAATCATAGTTGGATAGTGTCGAAATGGGATGAAATAGGACTACTTGACGATCGATAACTTGCCATACAAGCCACTGTATTTTTGTCCAAAATTAAAATGTTCTAAAAAATAGAATATTTGTGATGTCACACTAATGAAGTCTATGTTTGACAAGTAGTATTCGAATATTTTACAAGAGTATGAAAGAAATGTTGCATTATGCAAATTATCGTAACCTAGACACGAATTAAACAGCTCTTCATTTTTCTTTTTTACTTGGTGATCATTTTGCTGATGATTTGAGCCATTTTAAGTCTTAATTATCTTTACTATGTAATCTCATCTGGAGTTTACTATATGTGCTGTCAGAGGAAATGGTTGTGATCATGTAATCAAACTCTTTTCTTACCGCAGCAACAGTTCTATCTTCACAAGTCTTAATTAGTATTAATTAATCTGTATGCTTTTAGGAAATGGGCACTTTTTTCACCCAAGCAACGATACTTTGGTCGCAGACCAGCGACCCTCAGACCATGGCGTATTTAACCAATTGGAGAATAATGTGAGTAGACATTCTATTCCGGGGGGGGCAACCAGTTAGAAGCTAAGGGCCATATTCTCTACTGTGACACCGCAAAGAGCCACATCATGCTCACGGCAGGGCTCCTGCAGGTCCATTAACTCCTTGAAAAGTGCTGGAATTTGAAATGTCGTTTCAAGGGCACTTGAAACTCCTTGAAAACGACAATTTTCCCTTAAAATTGATGAAACTCCTCGAAATTTGTGAATGTTTACTGTTACTTCGTTCACAGCAACATACAATGCAAAACATGATTTAAAGGAATATCCAAAAGAAAGTTTGAAGAAAATCGAATACGAAAACTTATGACATGCCAAGAAATGTCTCGTCTTAGTTGTTTTGGGCTTCCTAAGTATTCACGCATGCGCTGTGAATGTTAATTTAAGGCTCCTTGAAAATTTTTATTTTAGTCCTTGAAAACTCATTGAGTTTGCATGTCACAATCCTGCACAAACCCTGTCATGGGGATGCATGAGCATCACGCCTATCTTATCCTATCTTACGAAAATATCTTATTGAACTGTGTAAGATCCGCTTGAATCAGATAAAGAGCCGCATGAGTCTCGCGAGCCGCGGTTTGGCCACTCCTGTTCTATTTGGGGGATGATCTTATAGCTTTTTGTTATCATAACATGGTTTTGGAATGCAGTATTCGTATTCGTAGCTACCAAATACGGGCTGGTCCTCTTTACAAGGTGTCTTATTTACACAAATAGGCCATTCAACTCAATTATGATAGCTTTAATCCTCTTCCGTATTACGAATAACTTAATAATTTGAATATGGATCTCGTTTGGGGATAGCAACAATTTCAAAAGAGTGCTTTGCTAGGTTGTTATTATAAACGAATTTTGCATCAGCGGAAACTAAAGCTATCTCGTCAGTGTAGCAGTCATGCGTTCGCGAAAATGCTCCATAGTGAAACATATTTAGTGAGAGAGATGTCCAATACAACTTAAGAAGTAGAAATCATTTGCAATTGCGGAATGTCAAGGCAGCAAATTTCGGAACTGAAAATATTCAATACATAGGTCACCATGTATGGGTCTCGTTACCGGAGGAAATTAAGGTCTCTGGCACACTAACTTATTTCAAACTGAAAATAGATTCATGGAAAGGAAGTATTTGCGTCTGCAGGTTGTGCAAAGTTTTTATTTTGTTTTTTTCTCTTATACAAAACTGTATAATATTTTTCATACTTTGTTGGAATTAATTTGCTTGCTAGTTAAATTTGTATTTTTGCCAGCATTAAAGAAATTGTTAATAAATAAATAAGTGAAACAAATAAACATAGACAGTATCAGTTTTTGAGATGAAATGAATATGTTTTAACTAAGGCAGTATGATTATGAGAAGTTATATTATCCAATACACTGACCATCAGGATTCTATGTAAAATAGGAGAATCGTTTGCCGGTGTATAGCTTGGAAATATTAAGAAAAAACTGCAGTGGTTGTATTTATGGGCTTGCCATAGATTCTAAGTGTCGTGCTTTGAAGGAAGAATTACTGAAATTATGATTATGAGAAGTTGTATTATCCAATACACTGACCATCAGGATTCTATGTAAAATAGGAGAATCGTTTGCCGGTGTATAGCTTGGAAATATTAAGAAAAGACTGCAGTGGTTGTATTTATGGGCTTGCCATAGATTCTAAGTGTCGTGCTTTGAAGGAAAAATTGCTGAAATTTGAAAGAAAATCATTGACTATGTTTTTGCTTTCGAGAAGTTTATTTTTCATGTTTATTCATAGATCACAGCGAACCAGACCTATAGTGCAATTGTAAAACGTAAACGGCAAAGAAAAAAGAAATTTTCGGATGGATCGCTGTACACTGAGTTAGACCAAACGGATCTGAGATCAACAAAAGAAGCGGCAGTGATCAGCAACAAAGCTGGTGTTCTGTTTTCAGCGGGAAAAGGAATTTTTTCTGGAATCACTGGTAAGGCTCGTAGCTCAATCTTTGTGAATAATATGTAACATAAACCATAGTGCATGACGGCTAATCTATGTGCCTACCTTAAGGTAAAAGTCCTTCATAGATTCTGTCTATAGATTCAAACCTCTTCTGTAGACCAGCGCTGTGCGTGCATTATAATAGGTAGTTGAAACGTGCCTGATTAAGAATGGGTTCTAGGCAAATTTTGGTATGCAAGACCCAGGGTTCGTGCTACTCCTTAAGAGCTCCATAGATTTAATGTACGCTTTTAAGGGCGCTGAAAAACACCTTAAATTTGTGCAATTTAGAAAAGCCTATTTATTTCTGATGAACAAACTTCATGCTCTAATATTGGAAAGGAGATTGGAAAATCGGTGAAATGTGAGTTATTGTCGGAAAATCTAATCTCATCAAAAGCAAACGACATAGTTACGATTTCCCGCGGCAGATTTCTGTACGAAATCGAAGAAGCACATAAAATGCTCCTCAGGAATATTTGTTTGGTCTGTAAAACTCCTTAGCAAGTCCTTAAATCATCCCTAGCACGCGCCCTGAAAATAGAGCTTCCTGTTGATGTTCAGTTGCTCATCCTTTGCTTATGATGTCCTTCATGTAACACCATTGTGAATCCCAATTTTGAGGAACAAGCAACCACCTCTTTCCTGGCAAGCTCACAACACAAGAGTTGAATTTCTTGGAAAATTTTTATTTTCGTATTTCATAAAATGCATATAAAAAGTATCGTCACTTGCAATAGCTCTTGAGAAATTCTCGCTATTTTCCTTAACTACACACTCAGATTAATCCTCTGGATGACTGTGGAATGTAACTTTTAAAGCAATCTTGATTTTGGTTGGAAAAGGCGTTATTACCCTATGGAAGAAGTATCTATAGACCATTGATTTTTGAAGTTGCTAGATTTTATTCTATGCAGTGTTCAGTTTTTGTTCGTAGCTTACTAAATAGCTTGTCATGTTTAGGTGCATTTTCAAAACAGAAAAAAGCGATACCTTCAAGGCAGACGAGAGCCCTTATCGATTCAACAGAAGATGAAAGAGTCAAGTCCTTTGGAAGATCAAAAAGCATATCAACCATAGGAGAAGATGAAATTTTGCTTCCTCCTCATAGACACAAAAGCTTAGAGAACATCCGCAGCAGCAAGTATAGGAGAGCACTAACAAGAGTGTCTGACAGTGATAAAAGAAGGGCGTAATAAGAATGATGTCAAAATGCTTTTTTTACTTGCTTTTCATTGATTCCTCGTTTGATTAGCTCTCGGAAGGAGCTTTACCTGTTCATTTAGATTATCATACATTCATTATAGGTGTTAAAGGTAGATCGTTGTTTATAGGAAACATCTGTTTACTCCTGAAAGTTAAAGCTTGGGCACACGTTTCATAGCTTTGGAATCTTCTTCAGAGATGAAATGCGCATTACATTGAAGAAGTTGCAAAAATTGCCTGTTTGGAATAAGATATAAACCCTTGACCTTCGTATCGGATAATACATATTTTTTTATATGAACACCTAACTTATTACTTAGCCTCAATATTCTTAAATTATTCTGCTTTTCAGTCTTCGATTATTCCAAAATTATTCTTAAGTATCAAAGGTGTAACATCGTCTGAAAATCAAAGGAATATTTTCAAATCCTTGTTGATGTCTTGCTTCATCGTAAAGCAAAACAAAAGTGGAACAGAATAATAGATATCTTGTCCATAGTGCAAAAGTTAGTTGACAAACCAACTCGAATATACAAAAATGGAAAGTCTTAATGAAGTTTGAGCCTTGCATTATTCTTGGATTGTTCTTAAATCTCAGCGATTCTAAGCCTGAATATTCTTTTAAACCTTATTCTTGTTAAAACGAAGTGTGTATTGGCCTTTTTTGGCTACAAAAGCCAGAATTTTGGATTGCATGGTTTGCGTTCCTCCGCAACATCAAGGAAGATACCCTTGCAGTTCCAGGACCCCACATGTTCACCCAAGGATCTAGAGCAGAGATTCTCTTCTAATTATGATACCTTCCCAAATGGTTTCTCTGCTCTACTTTCTCTTTCTGGCCATTTTAAGGTTTCCAATAGAATTTGAAGGTAACAATGCATTCAATTTCATCAAGGGATTTAATTAAGGCTATTGTTGTTGTTTGCAACAACTATTGGCTATTGTTTAGAATACAAATGAAAGCAATCTACGCATTGTCTGCTACAACTTGCGCATATTCCACGTGCATCCCTTGAATATTACATTTTCAATCCTTATGAGAATGCTTTGTTCTCATTTATGCACCATTTACTACCAAAGGAGTAAATTGATAGAAAGAGGGTAGCACGAATATCCTTATTTGAAGAGATCAAAGTTTGTGATGTGGTTTGGAGAGACGTGTTTTTGACAATTTAGGCCTCAAAAATCAAGTATGCAGCTTTTGTAATGAAATTAGTTCCTTTTGAAGTAAGTGCCGTTAAAATTATCGTTCCAATGTTTACTAATGAGTATTTCTCGTACTCACAGGATAGTTGCAAATGTTAGTTGAAAGTAAAAACTTTTGTTCAACGTTAGTATTTTCCCCCTTAACTCTCGTTTTGGGCCTAGAGGTTTCCGTTTATTAAGGAAGCTCAGAATTAATGAGTTTATCCATATGGATTCTTTATGTTGCAATGGTACTTCTCTTTGAAATGAAATTCATCTTTCAATAGCAAGACCACCGTGCTTTAGATATGCTTTGTGGCACAAAAGTCTTGTATACATTTGAAGATTTTTTCTCACCGCTCCGTGCGTTGTTTTACGGTAGGTCTTTTATTCTAGATTAGCCGTCAAGTATTAGTGCTCGCAAAAATTTGCCTTGAATCCATTTGATAAATTTACCATATATCTTATTTCATTTCTAGTAATGACAGAGCAAAAACTCTAAAAATTTTAGATTGTAGCGCCCTACACATTTTGAGGTTCATTAGATCCATGATGTGACAAGTTTGTTATCATTCTGCACTTTCCATGAAAAGGCACCTCTAAACAATGGCATATCCCTTACCCCAAATGTGCTAAGTTAGCCCTCCCAAAGTATTAGAGCATTTTAGAAACTAAGCACCTCGTTCCCAATATTACATAGAATCCTGATGATTATACAAGCTGCAAAGATTATACTTCCTGCAGCATTGTAAACATTGAAATCAAGGGCAACCCCATAGTGAAAATGATTTGCTTTTTTTTTCGCTTCCCATTCGCCCGCTTCTCTTTGTACCATTACCTTCAGGGACATCGCGAGAGCCTTTTGGTTTGGGGGATGTAAGGCTGAATTTACCTGAATTTACGTTGTTGGTGAGCTATTCCAATGTCTAAAGCAATGTTCTTTGGCTATTTACAAGTGGGGTAAGCATGACTATCGAAAACTTTCAACGTGCTTGACATCCAGTATCTATTATAGGGCCCGTCATGGTGTAACACCCCAAACAACCCCCAGTCGCTAAGTCCTTTATTGCCTCCTTCCTTTCGTATAGCGCTATCTACAGGGATATAGCTGATAAATAATATACGAAAGATTGTGTATGTTCAGGGCTCTTTGGAGCAAGTACACAGCTACCTCATAGCTTTATTTATGTCGTCTTTGCTTATGTCATCTTTGTTTATGTTGTCTATTTTATTTATGTCGTCTTTGCAATGAATAAAGAGTTGAATTTTTCTAGAGATCATGTTGATTAATATTGCTGAATAATGAATTCAATAGTTAAGTTAGTACAATATTCCCTCCTTTTACTGTTCTTTCTACATTTCAAATATGGATTCCCATCATTGGGAATGTTTCCATTGCTACTGAGGGGAATGGGGGCATGATTGTCCTTTTCCTGAAGCCAAGTAATCAAGAGCTTTGTTTTCATTAGGGCTTGGACAAGTGCGAAGCTAGGACGGCTATCCAATTTTAGTGAGTACGTGAGCTCTATCAAATTCGAACTCATGTGATTCGAACTTTTACTAACTCGAACAAATTTTCATGTCCCTTGAAATTATCCTAGCAAAGCCTTATAAGAAAACCACTATAATTCGATTCTCTGTAATTCGAACTTTTTGTAATTCGACCAATTTTGTCAGTCACAAGAGCAAAAAACCTTTCTAATTCGAGCTTTTTGCAATTAAACTTCATTGGTACCTTTCTGGATTAAATTCTCGAAAAATCTGTGTCATTCAATTTTTTACTATTATTTACTTGAGAGACATGCAGAAAGATTTTTCAAGCGGAAAAACAGCACTATGACTGACTTCTGTACAAAACCATCGAAAGACTAGCTTTTTTGTGCCTTTTGTGTACTGCATTTTTCTTGCAAGATCAAATTAATTATGGATGTTTTTCTTTATGTAGCACTGTTGTGAAACTTACTATTATGTTGGTAATGACTATACAATGAAGATTTATGGACTCGGAGGTTTTTGGAGAACTCATACAAATCAAACTTTCTGTAATTCATATATTTTCAGGCACCAAATAGAGTTAAAATTACACAGATTTCACTGTCTTATGTTTCCAATACAAAAAGGTTCAGTTTTTAGCAGCATATTAAAGGTTTCCAGTGCAGGGGTTAACTCTTCCTACGAAATACTGTTAGCAGGGTACCATAAATGGAAAAAATCTTTGAAAAATAGTTTTTATGTTCTGTCGGGAGGCTAGCATGTTCCGAGGGAGAACTATAGCCCCCTAGCCCTCCCCTGGCGTCATTTCTGCGTTTATTTACGCACGGCCAGCCAGCAAGATAAAATTCTAATTTTAGTATTCATTAGGGCTTCCAGAAGAATAGCATATACAAACTTATAAGCAAATGCACAAATAGATATCATACAGAGTCAGGAAACATGTTAGTAGCTATAATAAATGATGGTACTTTGTTAGTTCGAAGCGTAACCTACAACTCAAATTAACTTCTACCCAAATATTCTCAAACATCATATCCCAAGCGCGGGTAAATATTTGGTGAAGTATTACTTCTTTGTGTAGAGTTTCTAATTTTAAGTTAAGCGAGTTACAATTTGCTATGTTCAGTTCTGCTACGTGCCTCTAGCAGGTGCTTAGGAACTACAATAAAAGGAAGGAAAATCGATTTCTTGCCTTGCAAAAATGCTAGCTTTAATTTGGGATAATTGATTACATGTAAAAAGGTTGCCTAAATGTCAAGCAAGAATTTCTTTTTAGCTAAGTCTCTATGCAAAATTACATTGCCTAAACTTCATCATTAGCTCCACTAAAGATCTTCCTTTACCGTTAATGGAGTGTAACGGAGTTGATCTTACACATGGCTACAGACTAAAAATCTTCCCTTACTGTTAATGGAGTGTAGCGAAGTTGCTCTTGCCATTACCTCAAGCCACGCACTCTTTGGCATCGAATAGAAGGGGGTATAACAGCAAAAAATGCATAATTTAGGTGCTTGTTAACAGTTTGGGGGTAAACGTTCAATAGATAGTATGGGGACGCAAATATTTTAAAATTATAGCGATTGGTTGTTGACACTGTATAACTATAAGGTAAATTGTGTGTTTTGATTTCCTTAGTTGTTAATATTGAATTGGGTTCACAGTGTCAATGTGTTTTACTTACTTATCCTTTTTAAAACTTTGAAATCTTAGGGTTAGTAATATGGGAGGTTTGGAACTTTTTCCAAATTGCTTAGTTGAGAGGGTGTGTCATATAAATGGAAATGGGTGGTGAAATTTGCAAAAATCTGCAATCGAACCCCCCTACTATTCGTTGTCAAGTACTACTTATCCGGTAAAGTATGGTTAAATAAAGGATCCAGAAAAATTCAAGGCTTTGAGCCGGAGGAATGTTTTATATATTTGTGCCAGTTTTAAGAAAGAGTCTGAAATTTTACAAAAATTCTGACTGGAGAAAAGTTTTGATATATGCAAATGAGGCAATGTGGCATGGGAGGATGACAAGTAAAGCCTCACTTTGATATTGTTTTGATGAGGAAAATTTTACGTAAAGAAGTGACAGCCGGAGGAAGGGTTGAATATTTCTGGACTAAACGGAAGAAACCTCTATCCTGCACATTTCTTGTTAACTCAGTTTCATTTTAGCCAATTAAGTATTTTTATCAACGGTAGTCATCCCAACTTCTTAATTTGCAGCCTAATGTAAGCTATCAGCTACTCTAACCCCCAGGGACGAAAATAAGTGACTCAAATTGGGGTATCCTAGAAGGACAAAGTTTCAACTATGACCGAACTTTCATTTGACTTTTCACAACCCCTGTACCTATGAAAATCATCTATAAATCGTCTAAAAAGCCACGCCATACTGGAAAATTAGGTTATTTACAGGATTTGCATACTTGACATATATTTGAGAAATCTGTATCGCGGATTTCGATTATAAATGCAAATTGGTTACCTATAATGGGATAAATGACCAAATGCAAGACTTGAACTGTTTCAGGGAATGAGCAAATCTATTAAAATGGGGTTTGGGGGGCAAAGCTCCCAGAAAAATTTTTGCTAGCCACGCCCTTCAGACTGCTACAAAGCACACGTTTTTTTTATAAGAAAAAAGTTTATAAGAAAATGAAGCTCAAATCGTCAAAATCTTAAGAAAATCGTAAGAAAATCACGAGGCCCAATGTCCAAAAATTAAGTGTTTTTATAGGCCAAAAATTGGTATTTCGTCGTTATTGCATTCAAAATGTTAAAAAGATGGAATTTAAATTCTAGTATACCAGATTGATCACGAAAGTGTAACCCACAAATACCTTCTCAGATTCATCATCTATTCGAAACCTTGTAGAAAACGGACTACTAAGCAAAAATACAATGTATACTTGCAGGTTATTTGTGGTTATTCTAAATCTAGAAAGGCCACTACAAATAGAAGACAAAGTAAAGGCTAGGCATACCTAGCCAAAAACTTTGAGCTCATCCAGGACAAATTATAAACAATATCTATACAGGTTGACTTGTTCAGAATACATGTACTGTTATCAATCAATGACCTTTTCAACGAAACAGACAATCACAGTGCACTCAAGTCAAAAAATTCCAAGTGTAGTTTTGGCTCTCCAGCTAACGGTTAACCGGCAAAACATTTTCCAAGTATAGTGTCCCTTCCCACGAGGGGCTAAAACGACGGCTAACAGGGTACTGTTGGTGGAAAAAATCTCCGAAACATTCGTTTTTCACCTTCCGACTGGGACTAGCATCTTTCGATGGGGGCTATACCCCCTAGCCCTTCCATGGCACCACCAAGGTGTAATACGGTTATTTTTAGGTTCTATACACGCTTTTTTGTTATAAGAAAACCATTATTTTGCTTGAGCCTCAATTTTCTTAGCTTTTCCCGAAATTGAGCCTGAGATTTTCTTAAATTTTTCTTAACTTTTACTGAAATAAACTAGCTGTAATGGTTTACACTTTCGTTATTGATATTGTATACTTGAATTTGAATTCCATATTTAACATTTTGAATGCAACAACGACGAAATACCAATTTTTGGCCTAGAAAAACACTTAATTTTGGACATTGAACCTCGTGATTTTCTTACGATTTTCTTAAGATTTTGACGATTTGAGCCTCATTTTCTTATAAACTCTTTTCTTATAAAAAAAACGTGAATTTAGTTTAGTTTTTCGTGCAGATAGTTCATCACTTGCAGCTTTATTTAGTCATTTATAAGTAGTTCTTAATCAGATTTCCGCTCGTTAAGCTAATGAGTATAATTGTAGTTTGTTTAGTTACCACCTTTGTGTAATTAGACTTTATAATCACATGATGATTTAATGTATGGCAAGTGTTGTGTGTGGGGACCACCTAGCGCTCCTCTCTAATGGATAAATTTGGCACCCAGCATTAGAGAAGGAGTTGGGGTTTATCCAGTCAGACATAGAGTCAACTAGAAGGTTAACTAGAGTTCAACTTTGAGAAAAGTTTAACGCTAGGAGGGGCTACACGTGGTGCTTGTAAAAAGACCCGTAGCATTGATTAGCAATTAGTAGCATTGGTTTTGGATAAATAACTGTTTAGAAATAAAAGTATTTTATTGTGTTTTTATACCAATCCTGCCGTAAACGATAGAAAGGTTAACAACTGTGCTGGTTTCTTGTTTGTGGGACACGAGCTTATGTGTAATTAATGCTTCTTCTATGCATTCGCTTCATCGCTCAGGGCCTTATTAATATATAAACTCAGGGGCAAATGCTCCCTAGTTCTCAAGTCTACCCCCCTACTAAATGGAGTTTTGCCCCTATAAATTATCCCTTTTTACTACAAGCTTTACCTTAGAACCGAAGAACTCGTTTTTGGCTAAATCAACGGTGTTTCACATTGTGATGGCAAGTGGTAAATATGAAATATGGAGATGTATTTTACGCCATCTTGAAGGAAGCCCCTAACATAAAAAAGATGCAGCAGAATTTTATGAGGTCTTAATCGCTAATGGCTAGCATGATATTGGGAGATGCATTTTAAGCCAAAACAAAAAGCATTGAATCAAAACATTTGCGGGGTGACTTGCCCCCAGATCCAATTCTTCCGCATGTTACAGCAACTAGAGACATTAAATGACCTTCGCTAAGGCTCTAATTCAAATGTATTTGCTTTTATGACACATTTGAATTTCCAATTAGAAATTGAGGTAGATTCTTTTACAAGCATCTTTGAAGAGTATTTGCTCCAGAAAGTGCTCCCAACCCTCAAACATTTTCTTTAATCAAAATCATTTTACATAACGTTACAACAATTCAATATAACTCAGTACATAAATGCACTCTATTAGAATTCCAAAAATTCTAACCAAAGCATATAAACTAATATATAGTGATTTCTAGGAGACTCAGGGGGCGGAGCTCCTTTGTTAAAATATATGCTCCTTTTCTGGGGGCTCGCCCTCCAAAGTTTTACTATTGACCTTGCTTCTCAAAGGGCATTAACTTTGGTTCCAGTGTTCTGTATGGCATTGGTAAGATACATTTCCACATGGACAGAGAGAACCCTCTAATCGTTGGTTATATTATATCACAATTATATTACATCATTGTATCTTTATCTTTGAAAATATAAGCGTGGTTGCAACTAAAGCACATTAATCTTATGATATTGCACCAAGAGCCCCCCTAGCAAAAAGTTTTAGAAATCACCCCTGATCCTAACTATAATAACTTTATACTGGCTATAAATCAGAATCGGAAATTAGGGGGCAAGGAGGCAAAGTGTCCTCTGGGTGCCATCAAGTCAGCTAATTCTCAATACATGTAGTGAAGCAAAGGATAAATACAGGATTGTTAAAGATAACCACTTCTTACCTGAGCCTCAATTCTCTTGCAAACGTTTTTCGCATACAGAATACGTTTACTAGAAAGATACTCGCCTACTTCTAAAATACTCCATGAATTCAACAACTCTGCCCCCTCGAGCTTCCTTGAAAACCGCCACTGCTATAAATGAACTTGTAGATCTGACATATGTGATTTTTGAGTTCTCTTACAGGATCACTAAAAGACTAGATAAAAATTCCTACTGCGACTTGAATAGTAACATTCTTTAATAGACGCTATAGCATTAAGCATGCTAAATACTGTAACTAAAACACCACAGTTAACATCACTACGCAGATGCAACTTTTCTTCTATATACACGAAGTGCCGAATACATGTCGTCCCAATCAAAATAACACCCAGATATATGCCTTAAAGAGGTGGTACTAAATGCAGCTCTTCCATGCAAGATTCTTCGGTTGTTGAATGTCACTATTTCACCATTTTTTGGTTCATGAACGACAAGGTTCTCCTTTTCATACATGAGGCGAATAAATTTGAAATAGGCTTCGTATATTTTCTTCACCTTGTGCGCAGGAGCATTTATGTAGGAACTTCTTACCAGGTTACTGCGCGTTATGCCCTCCACATTTCCAAATATGTCGAGCCTAGTAAAGGACACAAACATGAACTGAGAAAGGTTTATAACTTGCACTATGATTCATGGCATTGAAATGCTAATAAAGACTGTCCTTTGCATAAAGGAAAAGCATTTTATTTCTACTAGTGTTGAGAAAGCTGCAACGACTTTAAGTGCCAAACAATTAGAGGGGTTGCAACAAATGGAGAGCGGTTGGAAAATAGAACACGTGAAAGCTTTCTAGAAACTATATTTGCACATTCAAAATCGTTTATTTATTCAATTCAAATTCTGGCAATGAAGTAATTTTCACTCAAGAAAATCTCGGAATTAATAAATGATGGGTTGGAAGAAACACAGGGGGCCTGGAAAATTTCATAAAAGCTAATAATTGAATCAATAGCAGTAAATATATAAAGTGTAAACATACCCAATAACTGGTCTCTCATAGGCCTTATCGAATTCACCATACATATCTGAACCGACATCATTAAATGAAAACCTAACAGTTGAAAGGAGCTCAAATGCATCAGGATCATTTGTGCGTAAATATTCTACAACTTTAAACCCATCAACGAAATGATTTTCTCCTCCTTCCCCGTCTTCGGCTTCCTGAATGCAATGTAGAAGTTGCACCTAGGAAACGCACGATTTACATGAGTCCTGTTGTCAAAACTAGATACTGGAAAAGCCGTGAAATTCAGATGTCCTGTTTCTAGTCATAACACTTATCATTCTGATGCAGTTTTGCGACGAGTACCAAAGGCGTACGAACTATTGCAAAAGAAATGGAACCCTAACAAAAACAGAAGAGGAGAAAGGCACCCTCACAAGCATAGAAGAGGAGGAGCGTTATTCACACAGAAAGTTGCAAAGAAAAATCAAGTACAATATATAGCATCATTGGCATGGGTGTAGCGGAGCTTCAAATTCAGGGGGCTGTAAAGCCTCTGCCCTAATGAAAGATATCTGGAGGAAAATCCGAACATTTCCTATTGCAATTCCAGAAGAGTTGCTCGAATGAAACGGATATCTGTCCCACTGTGAGGGGGAGGGTTGCAGCGAGGGGCGAAGCTAAAGAGCAATGTTGGTGGGGTGCACAGTCCCAATTTGCCATCAAACATACTTCATTCGAGCCCAATTTGCCTACAAATAGGACTTGCCTCGAGTTTATCAGCAACACAAAGTTGACGAACACTATTGATATTCGGCAACTAGGTCGAAAAGCTAAATATTGGGGCGTGGCACACCCGCACCCCTATAACTACACCCATGGCTTCAGCCCCCATGCCACCCCCTCTCCTATACTTAAATTCATAGGAATTCAAATGTTGGCTAATTTACTTTATGATAAAATTCGAAGTCTGTTTTCATAATTGACTATGAACAATTTAACACATAAAAATTTATATCATTTGAGAAACACACCCCAGGCTGGTATCTGTAATAAGGCAAATCAGTGTGGAGAGGTAAGTAGCCTGTAGTGTAGGCAATGTTAACTGCATCTGGCTTATTCACAACTTGGAATATGTCCCTAAAATAAAAGAAAATACGCATGTTACCATTGATCATGGAAACAGCAGGTGCCAATACCGTATTTCTTCGATTAAGCCCTCGGGGGCTTATTTCGCAAAAAAATAAGTGTTGGGGCTTATTCTGCAGCAGCCAAAAATGGTCAGTAAGGCATGTTTTCGAGATGTCTGAGCCCAAGTAAAAAAAAATAAGAAAGTAAGTCAAAAAATACTTAATAAAATAACAAACAATCTCCAAACAGTTTATTAATCGAGATATTAATCGAAAAATGGGACAGATGTAACAATTTTGGGATGAAGTTTGACAAGACTTTTGAAATATAAAAACGAAGGCGCGGATCCAGAATACAGCAAAGCATGCTAGAGCAGAAGTCAGATTTCACATTACTGGCGTAAGGACTATCCCTGTATAGGAACAGGAAGCTTTCAAAAAGTGGAGGGCACACATCTTCAGCGGGCACCCTAACAGGCAAAAATGACAGCAAGATAAGCCGAAGAGGAGTACTTTACATGAAAATTTGTAAGAGATGGGAGCACCTGCTCCTGTGCCCCTATGCTATTTGTGCTTCCGGTTCTCACGTCCATGTGGAATACCTACTTTGCGTCATAGCATCTTCTTATGAATCCCAGCCAAGGGGGGGCAAGTGTAAAAGGAATCTCATTTTTCATAAGCCGTACTTAGTGCTATAAAACTAAATAAAGTGTAAGGGAGCTAAATACCCAATGATGGCACCAGCATAACAATTGGTTGGGAAACTGCCACCTTCGTTTACATGCTCTTAGCCACGCCCTAAATTTTTGACCACACCCTTAAGCATAATTCAGAATCTTGACTAGATCCGCGCCTGACAACGATCGTATTTTGTGCAATTGAACAATGATTTGAGTGATAACTTTGATAGTTGATAAGAAATTGTAGTTTTCTGTGAAAATCGAATAAGATCCACGGGGGATAATTTGAGGGTGAGGGCTTATTTCGCAAAAAATGCTTTAGGATGGGGGCTTATTCTAGGGTTGAGGTTTAATTGAGGACTTACGGTAATGCTACACTATACACGAAGCTGCGAAGTTAGGAGAGAAGTAAGTGTATAGGGATTAAATTGTGCCAACAGAGCAAGTAATTCTTCATGTCAGAGTAAATCTTCTTCAACTG
>WIPJ01000586.1:188795-224472 GCA_018155075.1 Cassiopea andromeda
CGTATGCAAATACAAATGTACATAGATAAATATGCACTATAGAAGTAATGTAACACTAAAGTATATTTACCCAATAACTGGCCTCTCGTAAACCTTATCGAATTCACCATACATATCTTTGCCAACATCATTGAAAAGAAACTTAACTGTTGAGAGGATTTCAAATGCTTCAGGGTCAGATGTACGTAGATGTTCGGCGATGTTAAAACCATCAACAAAATGGTTTTCTCCTCCTTCTCCTTCAGCTTGCTGAATACAGTGAAGAAGTTGAACCTAGAAAAAGGAGCTATGTAATAAATGAAAATAGTTCTTTGTATGAAAACCTTAACTTGCTATGCTTGGTAGCCCAGCAAATACAATAAACAAACAAATATTGAAATCGTAGTATAATCACAAATATATACTTCTGTATTATCGCGATCTAATGTTCTTTCTTTGAAGGAAAACTTTATCAAACTTTTATATCCACTGAAAATATTCTACAGATTACATTGCTATCCTTAAGTGACTAATTGTCGAGGAGGTCGAAATAAATGGGGGGGGGGTTGGAAACATTAGAAGAATTTAACAAGCAGGGGGGTTCGAATAACCTTGGGGGCTAAAGAAATCCACTCTATGCTTATAAGTCAGGCGTCATTGGTCGTGAGAATGCAAACAGCAAAAAAGTGTTGCTAGCAGGCAAGAAGATTTGCTCAAAATATCTTTCGAATATGCTTTGAAAAATTTTTAAAAAAAATTAATTAGCGGGGGCAGCAATTAGACACTAAAGAGTAATCTGCTATGATCTGAAATCGTTGCTTCCCTGAACCATTGCATTTCATAGCAATGGTAACTATACAGTTGACATCACAGAAGTTAAAGCGTCCCATAATTTTGCCGCATTGGTTCTCACAAAACTATAGATAAGCTTGCGCCTAAGAACTTATGCTACTTGAAAAACGCACCCCTGGCTGGTGTCTGTAAAAAGGCAAATCAGTGTGAAGAGGTAAATAGCCTGCAGTGTATGCTAGATTGTTCGCATCTGGTTTACTCATCACATGGAAAATGTCCCTGAAAGAACAAAGAACACACACTATAAGTAAAATGCTCATACAATCAATACGAAGCTTTTTGAGTAATAAGTGATGCAGTCGCCTAACATAAACCTTGTACTCACAGCCATGAATATATCAACAGGGCGTAAATTTAAGGCTAAAAACTGAAGGTACAATCCATGTATTCAGTATAAAGGCTTGAGCTTATATAGTTTCGTGCGTATGCGAAGTGTCTGCTATTGGGGACGCATCGACTTGTAAGGTTAGGTCGCCAGCTTCTTTTTCCACCGCTGTTACCTTGCCAGTGCTGCCACTAAGATTCTCGCCATTGGTGCCATTTGGTACTAATGGAGCATGGCCGTCAAGCAAGGGTTTGCATTGTGCTGAGATATCTCAGCAAGGTACCCAAAGTAACGAGAAGTTTTATGTAACGAGGCTACCAAAGTAAAAAGAATTTTTGTGGTATGATTGAATTCGTTTTTGATCAGCGACCTCGAGAATCCGAGAATAAGCTGCGGAAGAAAAAGAATATTGAATTCATTTTTGGCAAATATGATCCATTCTTGCCAGATGGCAGTACACGTTAGGGCAACAACGGAACAGAACATCCTTCACATCGACAAGCAATCACAATCATGGCGAAAGCAGGTTCCCCCAATGTCTTCCTTAAAAGCAAGAGCATGTCCTACTCTGATATCCGTTCTGCAACGA
Organism: Cassiopea andromeda; assembly: GCA_018155075.1. Taxonomy (NCBI): domain Eukaryota; kingdom Metazoa; phylum Cnidaria; class Scyphozoa; order Rhizostomeae; family Cassiopeidae; genus Cassiopea; species Cassiopea andromeda. The sequence continues at coordinate 190,541 of WIPJ01000586.1, forward strand.
GATGCTCTTTGATCATTGCAAGCTCTAGGACTCTGATTCAGATAAGCAATCAATATCTGCGTGTAAATATGCTCAGGGCCGTCGTGGTGGAATCTCATGGAGACTCAGTCCCCTTGCTACAATCAAGAGAGTTCTGGGGCAGCGGCGCAAAGGAGACAATCAGGGCCATTAGGAATTCAGTAAGATTGAGGCCCATCTTACTTTCACATTATATAATACACAAAGACTCACCTCTTGAATATCTATGAGGAATCCCCTTAGTGCCTCAAAGTTTGGCGGTCATTCGGAGTTGCCCTAGCCCCAATCTACTTCGGTTACGCCATTGCTCTGGGGGTTCAGCCCTCTAAAGTTAGCATTAAAGATGAACGTCTAACTTGTCTGAACTTGATGGATTTTTATAAGACAGTTATGAGCTATCTTTAGGTCCGCCCTTCTTAAAACTTAATATACACAACAGGGGCAGAGGTGCAGACAAATCAGTACCAAAAATGCAAAGTCTTTAGTTGTAGAGGCCCGAAAAATATTTCTTGATGCGAAAAGAAGAAACATTTTTCATGATAGTATTGGCTTGAAACTTTCTATTACAGCAGTAAAATTTTTGATTTCCAACAACATATCTTACTTGCATGTCATGTCGCAGGAGTCATTCACCCGTTAAGATACGCTAAATTTACCATTTTTGAAATCCACCTCCCCCTTGTCGTAACGCTCCGTACTATAGCTCTCCATATAAATTAAACAATAGGATAATAAATCAAGGTCCCCCTTAGAGGCGTAATAGGAATAGGTGAATGACCCCAAAGTGCTTTGGCTACTGGAATCAGGAATATGTCAATTGGGGGCGTGGGGGCATCGCCCCCCCCCAATATTTTTAAATTTGCAAGAAAGTTGGGCAAAAGGCAGCCATGCTGCAAGAGAGTTGGCAACAGTATTTTATGTGACCAATTTTTTGTTAACAATGGTTGGTCACTTGGTAAAAACGTCCCCCTCCCCGCAATAGAAGGTGTATCGGCGCATCGCTGACTGGAATTCACAACTATGAAAAGTAGATAATATACTACTGCTTTCCCTGAAATAATTACAGCATGTAAATCACAAATGATTCCAAATCACAAATACTACAATATCTAGTACAATATCTCTACTTCTTCACTGTCTGTCGAGTGCCTTCTAAAAAAAATTTAGTAATTAACGAGCCTGAGACTTTATGAAACTAGCATCTCGTTTAACTATAAAGTTATTTGTAAATTTCAGCAGTTTTCTGCTTTAATGCTCTAATAGACTACATTCTTTTAATGAAGGTGAAATAAATGATGTCTTGTTGATAACCACACCATAGCAACATAAGCAAATGGGGAGCAATAGAGTACCGAAGTGATGATGTCATAAAAACATATTTCTAGAATTTATATATTTTGACCATGTGGAGCGAAAGAGCACCGTAAAATAGGCATGTGTTGAAAGTTTTAGGTGAATGGTGTCAAAATTGGATGAAATATGGCCATTTGATGACAGAGGCCTTGCCATACAAACCACTGTATTTGCAACCTGGTTCATAACTTTTAGAACCAGGCTCAAAATACAGTGGTTCTATAGGAACTAAGTCAGCATTCAATTCCCTGTATCTTGGTCACTAATAGTCATATCAAGCTGCAATTTGTCAATTTTGGTTATTTTAAAGTGTTTCTTCAGAATTCACAGCCAAAATTAAAATACTCTAAAAATAGCATTTGTGTGACGTTGCACTTCTGTGATATACCTTATTCCAAATGCTATTATATAGTCTGGAACGCCGGAGTAAGGGGGCAAAGGGAGGCAGCAACCCTCCTGCCCTTGAAGAGCGGGGACAAGGGGGCAACAGTGCCCCTTTTACGCTGTCTCCTGATAGATTCTTCTTACGTTCGTTCATCTCTCCGGCTCGACATCCTATCCTCAGGAAATCATCACCTGCCACGAAATGTAAGAATAGTTGGGAGCAAATGTTTGTAAAAAGTAACCCTCAAGTTTAAATTCTGACAATACTATGATGTCATTATCGTGCAAGTGCCCATCTCCAAACTTCTGCTTCCCCTGCCCTACTGTTGCTCTGTCGTCCTTCTCTATAGTACCATATACCATTGTTTTTCATCGCGCTGTGCCATTTAATGTTTAATAACATTATTCCATTCTATGCTATGCTATATTGTATTCTGTCAATTATTGTTATATGCTCTACTGTATCAAGTTACATAAAACTACACATAAATAGAGGGATATGCCCTTCCTGACGTCACCAATAGCCTGCGATGGGCCTTGAACCCAGGACCACGTTCGTCTGATTCAAGTGCGCTACCGCTAGGCCACGGCTGCAAAAATGCTATTTAACAAAGAGGAAGTATCAACTTGAGTGTGGCAAGCCGATTATTGGCCATAGGAGTTAAACACGTGAATGGAGGAAGTGTCTTGATTGGAGCAAAACTTCACTTTGGAGGTACAAAAGACTTACTTTGTTCTGTAAATATCCAGGTTAAAAATTCTTATTTGAGGGGCATTCAAAGACATTGTCCCCAGGTGCCCCCTGCAGATACGTGCCTGATGGGGGCTGCTACTTACTTTTTCCGTCCTCCGACTGCTGGAACACAACGGCTATCAAGTACATAAGATGGGTCCGTATTTTAGGTATGTACAGACAAGTCATGCACTTTCTGCTAATGTTTGCAGTCCATTGCACTGACGTAAATGGCAAGTCTGAGACAAAAATCATGAGCTGGGATTCTCATTAAAATGGCCGGCACAATGCGAGCAACTAGGACACAGATCAAAACTTGTTACAAGAAGATACGGCCTGTGAATATTGTTTTTCAGATTGATAAATGGAGAAAATACCGTGGGAAGTTTACTGAAATCGCTGTCTGAAAATCAATGATTCTTGTTGCTATTCCTTATCACGGGAGGGGAGCAAGAGGGGTGGCCGTGAGCTAAGCCCACCGGAAAATTTTCGGAGTCACGCCTTCTCCATCTTAGGAAAACGTCTAATTTGGTATTGTGAGGGCAATAGAAAAAGGGAACTTTGTTTATTTGCTGAAAAGGGCCGGGGCCTAGACCCCCTAGTTGCGCGCCTGAGATAATATGTGGAAATCGCGCCACCAGTGCTTTCAGCTGTTCTGGAGCGGAAGTAAAGTTTGATGAGGGTGATCGTCGCTCTGGAAGCTCTCTCTGAGCAGCAGGCAGCTCTGTTTTCTATGGTGGCCGAAGACTGCCACTAAAAATTTTTTCTACCCTTACATTTTTTTAATTTCAAAATACTTCTTCTATTTTTGCTTTTACATTTTCATTTTTTATCAACAAAAATTTTCAGCTGAAAATGTTCCAATAAATTTTTTAAAAAATTTTTCAAAACGATAAAAAAACGATACAATTTTTCACTTTTTCCACGTGTCCTAAAACTGCCAAAACCTCATTCCTCAATTGCCAAAACCTAATTTCTGACTAGCACTGCGGGAACAAGAATCTAGTCTAGGACAACCGATCTACCTCCAGTTTTATATCAGTTTGTGTTCAGCGTAGTTTTGGTTTCCAAATATTTTCAGCTGGATTGTCGAACATGAACCCCGAAAGATCCTAAAACGTTCGACTTTCCAACAGAAGAGTCTTCGTCTTCGTTGTAACAGCATATGTACTTGTCAGTGTGATCTACTGCAATTTAGACTCAACTTCCTCTTTGAGAACGGCCTGAATCAGGGGGTTTTGTGAGTTCGAGATGAAAAATAGCGTCCAGTGCTCGTCTGCTTTGTAACAAAACATTATCGTAATTCAAATAGTTTGATAACTGTCTGGAGAGTTCTTATCTTGAAAGCGAGCAGAAATGTTTGGGAGCCTTTAGTACTTGTTACCGTAACTGCCTTTCATGTCAAGTAAAATATTGCGTTGTTACTGGACCTGACGGGGAGCTTAATTGTCTTTTCATGTGAAAAGTGCTTAACTCTATTGCTTGTTATAAGAAACACTGCCGGTTGGGGGCATGGCCCCCCCGGCCCCCTGGATCCGTCCTAGGTTATATAGTATCTCTTGAGGCAGTGGGCATAAATGATTGGGGGCTCTAGAGACTTGCCCAACTTTCATGGAGGGGTGTTCCCAAACATTTATGCTCGCTTTCCAGATAGGAACTCTCTAGAGAGTTAACAAAATATCTGAATTATGATAATGTTATGATAATGTGTTTCTTGCAAATGCAGACGAGCACGGGACACTACTTTTCATCTCAAACTGACAAAGCTGGAGGTAGCTCGGTTGTCCTAGACCAGACTATTGTTCCCGCAGCTTTAGTTGGAAATGAGGTTTTGGGCAGTGTAGGAATGAGGTGTTGGCAGTTTTAGGACAAGTGGGAAAAAGTGAAACAAATTTTACCGTTTTTGTATCGTTTTCAAAAAACATATTTTAAAACAAAATTAATTTGGACAATTTCTAGCTGACCATTCTTGGTGATAAAAATAAAACTGTAAAGGTCAAAATAGAAAAAGTAATTTGAAATTTAAAAAATTTAAGAGTAGAAACATTTTCCAGTGGCAGTCTTGGGCCACCATAGCTTTCGAGCGTCAATCAATTTTACAGCCGTGACAGTTTCCATGAAAAGTTCCTCTAAACAAAAGGCTTAGTGACGTGTGAAGCGGAGAGGGGTAGTGTGAACAACGCCTAAAACTGAATCCGATATAGTATGAACATGTAAAATTTCGTTATCGGATTCGGTCAAGAATGTGGTACAAGATGAATCCGGCATAGTGTGTCCCAGGGCCCGTTCATCCACAGCCCCGCCTTCAGCCCCATATTTTCATAAACAGGTTACCCTGTGGACAACAGGACCTCTGATATCAATGCCTGAGATACATTTCGTTGAACAATTCCCCTTCATCTCTTGAGTCGCGTACAAGCTGCGATCTACTCGTACCGCTCAGGTGACAATCATCTACTTTTATGCCTGACACTCGCGGGATAGTCAGACAGCAATGCACATCTACTGACATAAAAGATCACGGATGATCTTGATTGCTTCAATTCAGCCACCCTGCATCCGTAAACAAATATCCTGCAAATTCCTATTAGTTGGTTATCAGATGAAATACTATGCAAATATTTTGCTTTGTTCATTGCATTCTAACAAAGCAGAGGGGGGTAACTTGCCAGTTATTTCCTTGCTTTAACTTTGAGAGTTGGAAGAGTAAGGAGGCTTTAACATCTTCGAAAACCGTTATGATTTCCAAGGAAATTATACTTTATATGTAACTAAAAGCAGTGGCGCTGCCACGGGGGGACTAGTGGGCATGTGCCTCCCCCCAGTCTCGCCAAGATCAATGTTCTAATTCGTCTAAATTCGATGAGCAAACGTGTACGTTGGAGCGAGGGACCTCTTGCAAGGTCACAGAATAAGGATTGAAATGGGTGTAGCAACCAAGTCGCGTTGTAATTTAGGGCATGGCCCTCACAGCTCCCCAAGTCTGCGATGGCTGGCGCCGCCCCCAACTACAATTACTCTTACAGTATGTTAACACTTCAGCTATTGCGAGCCTCAATATCTATAGTACACTCTTTCTTACAAGAATAAAGTTAATAAGTAGGGCAACCAAAAGTCAATAAAGTCAAAAAAGTTTACGCTTTTTGGGTGACCTGAAACACCAAAAAAACACCTTTATAAGGATTGCAAATTCACTTGCAAGAAGTCTATAGGTAAAAATAAAGTCAAAATCAAGTTTTTAGGTCAATAAAGTCAAAATTTCAAATACAGGTCAAACTACGGTTAAGATTCAACACTTTTAGGTAAATAAAGTCAAAATTGTGAATGATTAGTCAAATACCTTCAAATCTCCACTTATTTGTGAATTGACCATCAGGTCTTGCTTCCCTATATGTCTTGATTTTCCACCGCCATGAAATTATTTCTGTTTATGTTCCGATTTCAATTTCTACCGCATGAATTATCTTTTGCATCTTCTGTATTTTTCCAGTATTAAATCTTTTCATTTAGTTGTTTTTCTTTATTGTCCTGATGATGACACTAGTATAGTGTCAAAATGTATACTAATAAATGGTATAGTCTAGTTAATTAATAAAATGGATTGTACCTACTACAAACTTAGACAAATTTGTTTTGTCAAAATAAGGTCAAAATCACCAAAAAATAAGGTTAGTTTTCCAATTATAAAGGTCGATTTCTGGTCGCCCTATTCATAAGACTATTGAGGCTCAAAATCGCTGAAGAATCATTTAAGAATAATGCAAAGCTCTAGATTCAAGACCTATGAACTTTTTTGTGTTCTAGTTATAATGCTGCTTTCAGATGTACTTTTGCATTACCGATATAAGAACAGGGAAGCTTTAACGTTGTTCCTATAAAAAATGTGCTAGACTTGGAAACGAAGGGTGTCCAGCTGCAATATCTGAAAACCAAAACAGGCCTGAGCCGACCCCCGGTCACGAAACCGAGCTACATTATGCGAGAAGCGGATTAGACGGAAAAACGCCTTACCCATAGTGAGTACCACGGATGCAGCAATAAAGCCTTTTACTGAAATCTGACAAAGCATCTCCAGATTCAGGGGCATTTTCTAGCAATGCAATACCAGTAGAAGCCACTGTTTCTAGCCATGACAACAAGGTTTCATCATTCTTCATAAATGAGTCATAGTCATAATTCGGGATTTTGCCATTTAATTCGCTTCCCCATGTTTTTGGTTTTAAACCACAATAATTCCTCGATACCACGTCTGCATCGGTATCAGGAAACATCCTCTCTTTGAGCCAGTTGTACTCAAAGGAGCTTTGATGACCGTCTTCCCATGTTAGATTTACTGCATCAGTAGTTTGAGAAACAGATCCAGGCTTGATATCAACAGGTACATTATGAGCTGTATCGAAGAGCCTTTGTTTAGCTGACGGATGAAAACACTTTTCACACTGGCAGTTGTCACGAAGAAATATGTATGGATATGACGAAATAGTGCCGTTCTCCCAGTCGATTTGCAAACTGTCATTTAAAGACTTAGATGTTATGCTTCGGGTTGCTGTAAAACTACATTGTCTGGCTGTACAGTTGAGAAGCCTTGAAAGAGATCGCCTCAATAATTGCGCCATACTTGCATAGGTTGTGTGTGACTGGACGTCTTATTCTAGTTGATTGCAGGATACTTTACCACAGAGATTAATTGTCACTTCCAACATGCAAATGCTAGCTTGGATTATGCGCAACCATTGTGCACAGCAAATACCGGACTGTGCACATTGGAGCCTGGACTGTACACATTGGAGAAGGGCTCGGAAATCTGCGGCTCCTGAGCCGCATGCTGCTTTCATTCTTATCATGCGGCTCCATTTGGCTCGCCAGTATGGAATCATTCTACAAGATGTTTGGAGTACAACAATCCAGATTTCGTTGTAGGCCATTTTATTGAACTATCGCTTTATTCTTCTGCTAGTAACAGGTACGCCTGAGCCGGGGGAATGGGGGGCTGCACTTCTTTGTTAGTGTACAATGTCATATAACAGATAGCCGATCCTGTTTAAGATAGGATGTATTTTGATATTCAAAAGGGTGTTTTCTTGCAATCAAAGGGCGTACTTATAAAAATCTTTTAGGGACTTCACACTTGACCTTGCTGCTTGTATCCAGCCCCCTAACTCAAAAAGTATGCTCCGGCGCCCCTGTAGGAAGTGATCTTTTGAATTTTGATTATTTGGCATTTTTCTACAGTCTTCTCGACAGAATGATAGTGAAATTCATGAATTGTTTGGCAGGCAATCGAAATAAGTTTTTGCACATTTCCTATCTTACAAAGGAGTACTCTTCAACGTTGTAGAGAGTGTTACTTTTTCGGGGCAAACCCCTAGACCCCATTTCTATGCACTTTATTTATGGATATCCAATATTGGCGTCGAATTTTTGAACCCAAGCGGTGCAGATCTATGACATACAAAACCTTCCCCATTACACATTGGTTTGCTTGGAAGGAAGACCTACAGGAATAATGCATGTTTGTGACTCTTTGCTTCTATGCAGTTGTTGGTCAAAGTTTCGGATTTCAGTAGTTGTGACATCCACTGTTTTCTTTTCAAGGTAGAACAGATTCAACTGGCTTTGTGATTGACAAATCCAGGCACGCAACTAGGAATGTCTGAGGGGAGGGGTCCAACCCAAGAAAAGAGCACACTAAAACTTTTTGAAGAAGATAAAGCCTTCACATACTGTTTTTGAGTTTTATATGTGGAGGAAATATTGAGAAAGTTTACTGATATCGTTGCTCTGATGGCCAATGATACTTATTGCTGTTTCTTATTACGACAGAGCAAGGGAAATGGGGGGTTGGAGCGAAGCCCCACAAACATTTTTAGGAACTCGCCTTGTCCATGTTAGGTAAACACCCTTTTTGAATAGAGAAGGCCATACAGAAAGAAAACTTTCGTTCATTTGCTGGAAAAGGCAGGGGTCTAGATCCCCATGACCTCCCCTAGTAGCGAACCTAAAATAAGATTTGACCACCGCAACGGTAAACCTGCTGTTGAATATTTTGACTGGTTTCGGTGGAGTGTGCTCGTTCGCAAAGCTCGCTATGCTTTTTCTTAGGACACGGTGCCTGCAATTTAATATCAAACTTTTTAGAGATCATTCAGAAAGTGAACGGAAAAGTTACCATTTTGACCTTCTCAGCCCCTATGTAAGGGCTGGTCACACTCAAGCTGCTACCCCCGCCTTGTTACTGTGCATAATATAACTTGACGCAGTATACCAAAAGCCGAACGCTAATAAAGCATTAACTAGGTAACTTCAGATTTAATATGCATACACGTCGAAAGATAGTACACTCTTTTTTTTTATAAGAATACCTAATTTTTTTCTGAGCCTCAATATTCTTAAAAATTTTCGGTTTTGAGCCTCAGATTATTCTTAAATTATTCTTAAGTTTTTCTTGCTCAACACAAGGTGTAAATTCACCTTAAGATCAGAGAAACATATTTCAACGAATTTTAAAACATATAGATATATATAGCGTCAAAGTGACAAATGTTTTATTTTGGGAGGAAACTCTTAATTAAATTTGATTCGATTAACAAAATATTTTAGTTTTGATGAAGGTTGAACCTGGCAATATTCTTAAATTATTCTTAAATTTTAGCAATTTTGAGCCTCAATATTCTTATAGACTTTATTCTTATAAAAAAAAGAGTGTATCAAGACACATTGCACCACAATCGGGACTTCTGCGACGAGACTCCCCCACAGTCCAGATAATCACACCAGACACACACCAGTAATGTATGACTGATACAACTCCCCGAAGCTCAAAGGAAATCCAGTCACAGGAACCCCAACTGTGACACAGATACCCTACATGATCTGGATGTGCAGTCAGCGTCAGTCCAATGTTTTGAAGGTGAAGAATTCACTGTAGAAAAAAGTTCTTCACGGAAACTTTTAGAGTTTTGAAAGCAGATATAGTGCCCTGCCTAGTTTTTAGTCCGCTCTTTAGGTGATACAGCCCCCCGTCGGAAAATCCCTTGCGCCACTGCTGGGAGCAAGCAGGAGAACTATGGAAAAAGCGAAGAATCTACTGTAGAAAAAAATATAATTTAAAAAACAAGTGGAGATATTCCTTCCCACATATTAATAATGACATCAGATCTTTCCTTCAACAAGATAACAAACATTGTAAATTCAGTGATCCAATCCTGTACTCTCCCTGATCCATTAAAGCTAGCTGATGTATCTACATGGTGGGGCAAACCTTGCCTATACCCTCAAAGAAGAGTAGGACCAGGAGGTATGCGGCATACCAGCGTCTAACAGAAATTGCCCCAGCAATGCTTCATGGGTAATATAACGTCAGCTTTTCGTTTTATTGGGACAGTGCTCCTCCGTGCCCCTTGCTGCTACGTGCCTGTGGACTACGTGAGGGTTGCCCAGTATTTTTCGGAATCAAACATCACTACCAGCATTGTTTTCGTCATCATCCGATGATGATTATCGTCATCATTCCAAGAATTTTCAGCAAAACAGAGTCTGCTTTGCCATTCAGTAATTGTTTCAAGAGTTGACACTCATAAAACACGACCCCCTGGAAGAGCAGCAATATTAGTATTACTTGACATTATGCCTATTAAATGTTTTTCTTGATATATTATTTAAAGTGTATATATGCATATGTAATATTTTAGTTGCTGAAGGGCTATTTTTTCGTGTATAAATAATCGATTACATTACATTACATTAAAATGCGAAACGACATGAATTTGATAGCAAACTTCACATCTTTTAGACGGTAAAACATGGAACATAATTCATATGTCAAATGTCCAATAACAACTCAACTGAAACATTGCGTATGCCCTCTCCTATGCAAGCTGGAAGTGAAACTACAATAAGTTCCTATGGTGCTTTTACAAGCTCTTGGCATTCAAAATACAACAACCTTTGTAAAATCTAACTATAATGGCATCAAGTAAGATCTAGTTTTCAATGATGAAAATCTCCACGAGAATGCAATGTCCTGTGGATTTCTATAAATTGTTGCTCCAGGAAACAGTACGTTGATGCTGAACAGTATTCTGTTGTGTGATTTGGAATTACGCACCTTCACAATTTCATTGAAATGCTGTTCTTCTGTCTCTCATCCTCCAATGCGGCGTGTTTTATATAGATTTTTTTGAATGACTTGTTCCAAAACAACATGATGCAAATAGACCTAAACAACCACATAGAAGTAAACAACCATGTAGACCCAATAGATCTAAATTACAACTGACCATTAGTTAGCATTAGCTAGCATGAAAGTGAGCTTGCAGCCTACCATCGGTTGATTATTTCCTATCTTACTGTCAACACCCATTTATGAGGCTCCTACTGTATAACAAAAATGACACAAAAGCTAATTAATTTAAATAATGTGAAATGATACTACATTGTGAAGACCAAAAATAGATAGCAGAATATTAAAATCAAATTTCAAATAAATTTTCAGAAGTAAATTGGCTTCTTCAAAACTCCTTCATTCTTGAAAAACTTGGGCCTTAATTATTAGCTATGTTTCAGAAAGTTCTGCAGCTGCTCTTTCGTATACAAAAAGCATACCTCATTTCAAACGCATGCGCAAAACAGCAGTAATTTCAAAGAAATATTCTATTATTGACATTAAAAACAGTCCATAGAATGTATATTAATCGTGCAACCACACTCGAAAAAATGGGAAAATGCTGCATACAACTGAAGAAGAGTTGCTTGTTACTGGAGTAGATTATCGTTAACAGTGGCGTAACCGAATTGCGCTGGGGTAAAGACTAATCCTAAGGGCCCCAAGCTTTTGAGGGGCCCCTCGGAAATTTTCAAGAAATAAGTTGTTTTGCACAATTACGAGTAAAGTTACGATGGAGCCCCCAAAGATGCAAGTGGGCGAAGGACAGGTATCTATTTCCGGGTATTTAATATGGTATCAAGTCAATGTGATGGCTTTTGAGAGGCAAACATTGCATCCTTTTCTCCTAAGACCTTTTATGTCTATGCTAATATACACAGGGTTTCATTGAGAAAATGTAAAGGACAAAGGCATTGCAGTACTTCTCATTGAATGCATTTCTGTATAAATAAAAAATGTTCAGTGTCATGTCTTTTATGGTTTGTTAGAGAAAGAAAAAATTGTCAGTAGTTATAAGTGCTGAACTTCCACCTGATGGTGGATCAGACACAGGTGGTCATGTCTCGCAAGTAGGCAATTGAAGGGTTACTGACAATGACGAGTGGGCCTTACGTAAAGAATAGTCAGTGACAAGTCACCAGGAATTTATTCTAGCAAAGAGGAAAGTCAAATGAAGATAGATAATATTCGCTTAAACTGATTTGTATTTAAGTTGAAGATGGTAAGAAGTTCCATATCGCTCGTGGGATGAAATGCAAATGTTATTGATTTCTGTAGGACATTTGATACAAAGGAATTTATAGAGCTAAAATAGTATCAATAAATTGCCAAAACTCCATTAATTGCAAACCAAATTGCTACCCATAATTTCATTATTTTTTCTATCATGACAAAAATAATAACATTATAGTTAGCAATTTGGTTTGCAATTACTGGGGTTTTGGCGATTGAAAGATCAGTTATGCTTACAACAGCATGAAATAATTAATTATCATTCCTTGACAGAGCCTATCAACAGCTTATACTCAGGGGTGACTTCTAAAAATTTTAACAAAGGAGCTCTAGGTGCAATGTCAGAAACTGGGTGTGGCCTAGTAGCAACCACACCCATATTTTTGAAGATGGAGAAATGGTAATTTAGCCTAATTGTGATATAATATAGCCAACATCTACAAAGATCTCATACAAAGATCTCATTAGCCATAGAGTAGTGAGGATATTCATCTTAGCAACACCATACAAAGCATTGAAAGCAAGGTCAATGCGCTTTGAAAAGCAAGATTGATACAAATATTTGGATGGCTGAGCCCCCAAAATGAACAAAAATTGTAACGAGGGGGCCTCCGCCCCCCTGAGCCCCCCTAGGAATCACCACTGCATATACTCTGTAGTAACTCCTATTCCTGATGGAGGAAGGAACTGATCAAAAACTGTCATTGAGGCTCTAACTTAGACATATTTGCATTGCTGGTTATTTGAATCTTGAATTAAGTCAAAAATTTGTTCACTAGGCAACCTTGAAGGCTGCGGTCACCAGCAAAGATTTTGGATCACCTCTTTTTTTCTAACATTGTCGTCACATATCTATATATTCCTTTTCTAGGACTTGCCTTCGCACTAAAGCTCTCCCCAAGTGAGCTCTATTTGTAGCTATGCCTCAAATTAAATGTAGTAGTTTTGAAGAATTTGTAGAAGAACTAGCTCAAACTTGAATATAGTGAATGATTGTTGACAAGCATCATTAAGTAGTGTACCCACAATCAGTGGTGTACCGGAGATAATTAGGGTCTTTAGGAACTCAGAAGCACTGAGGCCCTTTCCTAACTTTCCCTCTAAGTCAGCGTTTCTCAAAGAGTGGGGCACGATGCGATGCTACAGGGGGCGCGTATGGCTCCAGAGAACAGGCGTACTAATGCACGTTCTATAGACAGCAGTCCTATCTATATCGAGTGGGGGAGTGAAATATTTTCTCTTTCCATGAAGGGGTTGTGCAAAAAATAATTGAAAAGCACTGCTCTAAGTAAAACAAAAAGACTTGTCTCTTGAGAGCCTATGTGGGCCCCTTTAGAACCTAAAATGCACGGCGACCCTTAAGAGTTGTCTTAACCCTGACCTATGTCAGTTACTCCACTGGCCACAACGCAGATGCTCATTTAGGTATCTAGATAAGAATTCACAATCCTGTTCATTTGCTGCCTAAGCTGTCTTGATCCTCTCTTGACTAGACATTTTCCTAATCATGTATCGATACCTAACTAACTTCTTCTAAGTGGTATAAACGATTCTTTATTAGCAATCCATTTTTAACCAATTGTTCTTTCATCCACTGTCCCTTCACCCAAATCCTCCAGCCTCTTGTTCGATTTTCAATATCCATAACTTGTACAGTAGTACCATACTGGTCCTCCAATGCATAGCCAATGTCTGTTATGAACGCCTCTTCAGCTAAAAAGTCCCTACGAAACTTGAGGCAGAAGACTTTGTTTCTGTTTAGATCTATGACATTATTTTGATCATGGTGTTGACATTGTATCATTGTACCAAAAGAGCTGCGCTTTGCTGCCTCGTATATTTGTTCACAACTTTCACCACCGCTCAAATGTCTACCTGGTACGTGATCAGACATATTTCGTCCCTCATCTTCAGAAATTTTCTCGACATTACAGCTCTTTCCAATTCTTGGTGTTCCAAAGTCAACTGCATCATCGTAAATACTGTCCTTCTCATACCCCAGCTCAACCATTCCATTCACACAAGCCATTCCTTGCTCAGTGGATTGAACATTACAGTTTAAAAGCCCTTCAGCATTCTATGCATTCGCATATAATATCCTCAAGAGTGTGAATCTCAATGATAATGTTTATTCCCCTCGGTGAAATCCTCCTGTTCCACATTCCTCATTTTCTATGGACCAATAGCCAGGATTCCATTTTCCATTCAGTACTTTGACTAATTGAAGGCTAGATAATTTCTAACTGTGTATTGTACAATGCAATAGGATGAAGATCCTAATAGCGTTGTTAATAGAATTCATCAAGTGGAATGTATAATCCGCGGCAGAGCTTATCGCTCCTAATATAATTGTCCTTCTCTTTAATCAGTTGTCAAGATTTTTGAGTAATGCTTCCTAAGACAGTGTTTCATTGCAGTGGAACTAATTTCTCTGTTATTACAATCCTCAGCTGAAGGCGAAGTTCTTTTAATGATAAGGAATAACACTTTGCAGCATTCAGAGATGAGCATATCAAGTTATTCTCCAAAATGTACCACCAGACTCATAATAAATTAATACTCTTCTTCAATGTTAAATATTGTCATTGCAAATAGGGCTGCATGTGGCTTTTTCATTGCCACTTGTTATGAATAATTCATTCCATTGCAATAATTCTGAAAAGCGGAGATCATATGAAATGAATGGTGAAGCTGCAGCAAGACACAATAATGTGAACTGATTCCGATAAAGTCTTAAAGTTTTTCAGGCAGTGAAGATATGATATTCATAATTTCCTATCTGTGTGTCATTTTCATCAACGCTCTCTAATTCAGAGTCAATTTAAGCGTATTCTAAATTACTTTCTGAAGCAATTTGTAGAATTCTCGTAGCAGCTCAAACATACTCACATACTCCAAACCAGTGGTGATTTCTAAAAGTTTTAATAAGGGGGTTCTATGTGGAACGAAGCCTATATTTTTGGTGTGGCATAACTGCAACCACGCCCATATTTCAAAGATGCAGCTGTCATTATGTATTTCGATACTGATATGGTATAATCAACAATTAGAAGTGTCTAAATAATCACGTAGCAGTGTAGAATTGATCATAGCAATACAAAACACTTTGGAAGCAGAGTCAGTACAATTTGAAAAGCAAGGCCATTACAAGAATTTTAGTGGGGCTGAGCCCCCTAAAATTTTAACAAGGGGGCTCCGA
Organism: Cassiopea andromeda; assembly: GCA_018155075.1. Taxonomy (NCBI): domain Eukaryota; kingdom Metazoa; phylum Cnidaria; class Scyphozoa; order Rhizostomeae; family Cassiopeidae; genus Cassiopea; species Cassiopea andromeda. The sequence continues at coordinate 205,625 of WIPJ01000586.1, forward strand.
GCCCCCTAGAAATCACCCCTGCTCCAAACCAACTATGTCAGGGACCGTTCATTTTTTTACCTCCGGTTGGGACCGAAGAGAAATAGGTTGGATAAATAGTTTTTCGGGCACTCTTAAAGTTGGGTATATAATTCTTTGCATCTTAAAGCTTGGGTATCATAATTCCAATAGCTCTATATTGGTTTGGTAGCTATTGTTTTTATAGTTCACAAGATTGGACAACGCAAAAATTACTCAAATAAACATTTCTCTTTAGTCCCAACCTGAGGCATAAATAGCGAACGGTACTTTAAGTCTGGTTTCCATACAACTTTCTAATGTCAGCGACCCACCGGCGACCCATCGAAATCATGCTTCCATATAAATTTCTCGAGATCACTGGTACGTCCCCCTAATGGAACACCCCCCCCAATGGAAAGTGTCTCAGTACATCCCTGTATAGCCGCAATAGAGGTAAAAAAAAGTAAAAGGATGCTTGGGGACTGAGTTGAAAGCAGAATGTGTTAGTAATGTCTAAGGTTACTGGTTTGTGCAATCTAATATTTTCAATTCATTGATCGGATACTAGAAATTTTGTCTATTTGTTAATGATAGACTACACTCTATTCTTACAAGAACCGCCAAAATTGAGGTTCAAGCTGGCTTTTCAAATTTTATCCCAAATTTTTGAAGCTAAATTATTTTTAATTTAATAGCGTGTAGGCCATTGAGAAATGCATAGAAAGACAATGTACAAGACAGCATTGGATGTTTTGACCGATCGAGAGCCAAAACTGTTTTTTATTGAAGAAGTTTATAACCGATTCTGAATAGACAATGTTAACACAGTGTCTAGTGTCGCCAAGAGCAACTAATTTGCGAAAATCAATGAAAAAAGTGTCAAGGCTGTCAATTCTCGTCAGGTTGTCAAGGGAAGGCACTTTCATGCCCATTTGTTTGGTGAAAAGCTTCTGCATCGTTTTCCAAAAATGCATTTACGAAAAGGCTTCAGGCTCAGCCTTGTTCTAAGTTTGTTCTTAATTTTCCACCAAATTTCAAGCCCTTCTTCTTATAACATTGTTCTTGTAAAAAAAAGAATGTAACTGCAAGATGCCCCATCATTTTTTGTTCGTGCCTAATCGGTTGTAAGATCTTGCAGATACTATTTCTACTGGTAGACTGGTTGCCAGATTTAAAACTATGCAGTGTCAGTAGACCGGTTTGTAAGCTAGTGTTGAATCTTCAAGTTTATTGCACTATTGCGCTCAACCATCAACAAGCCCCTGACGCAAAGGAAACTCTGCCTGATCCAAGTTTGTAAGAGTAGAGGTTACATGTAGCCTCTTGCTCCTTTTATATCATTTTGGAATCATACGCAAACAAACCTGGATCGTTGTATAATTTAAGTGCAATGATCTCGCGTGTGCATTGCATTATACTGCTTTCCTGGTACCAGGGCTGGTTTTGTTAAACATCGTTTGCGCATCAAAGGTCATTGACTTATGGTCTGTCTTAAAAGGAGCTGGTAGGCCTAAAGAGAAGGCTTCAATCATCCAAACAGCAAGTTGAGAATGAAAAGTGTAAGGAGCATTGCCCAGACTTGCTACACCTCTCCATCATGTATAGATTCGCGCGTCTTTGGCATGTTCCTGATGGCCATAGCAGGAGTCTTGTTAACCATAAGCAACCTCTTTGTCCAGTTGGCTATCGAGGCCAACAAATCGAGGATACCAACGCTGGAAATTGTATTTACACGCAGCATGGTTCAGCTGATATTGGTCATACCATTGCTACTTGTTTTCAAAGTTCGGATAATTGAAGAAAAATCCAATATTGCCCCGTTGCTTATAATGGGAATCTGTGGATTTTTAAGCATAACTTTCATCTACTTAGGAATAGATAAAATACCACTCGGAGATGCAACTGTAATAACATTCACTAGCCCAGTGTTTACAACACTTTTTGCTTACACGCTGTTGTCAGAGTCTTGTTCAATTGTTGATGGGGTTTGTGGAATTTTCAGTTTTGTTGGTGTTGTGATAGCGGCGCGCCCAAATGTCATCTTTGGAGAACAGCATGGAAACATCGGGTTTACATTTCATAGGGGGAAGATATCAATGGAAAAGAAGGAAAAGTTGCATTTGATGGGTGTTGGATACGTCTTACTTGGAACAGTTTTTCTATCGCTATACTTCGTGTTGACACGCAAAATAGGGCTAAAGCAACACTTCCTAGTTAACATATTCTACCCCAGTCTCTTTGGATCAATGTTCGTTCCGATTATTATGTTTTCTAATGGTGAACATGTCATTATCCCACAATGCTGGAAGTCACTTGCATATGGACTAGTTGTAGGTCTTTCAGGACTAATTGGTCTTGTTTTACTTGCACTATCACTAAAACTGGAAGATGCTGGACCTCTAGTCCTAATCCGGAATCTTGATATAATCTACGCTTTTCTCCTTCAGTACTTCTTTATGGGGATGCCACCATCACGATGGAGTATTGGCGGAGGAGCTATCATTATGTTATCAACTTCCTGCATCATTGGAAAACGCTGGCTGGTTTCTGAAGGTGACAAGGAAAGAGAGACTCAGAAGTTGAATTGTCAAGAAGAGATAGGTCTACTGGAGAGCGAAGATTGAAGAAATTGTAGCATGTATGAGGAAGCTTCAATATTACCTAAAGTAAATGGTAGTGACTTTTCCAGAAAATTGGAAAAATCCTAAGCATACTTGATTGAGGCATCTATAGATGTACAGCTTCAAAGACAAATTTTCATAGCAAGATGTTTCTAGAGCTTGGAGAAAGTCTATGTAAAAATTTATTTCTTTAGCATAAGTTTATTTAGAGTCGGATTTTCCAACAGGATAGCTGAAAAGCTCATTAAAAGCTATCGTAGATTGCCTATTGATAAATCTTGTGAAACACCTCACTATATTCTAGAAAGTTAAGGGTCTGAAAACTGATATTTTATAGGAACCCCTGGTCAGTATCGCACTGGTTGAAGCAGAGAGGACCTGAGAACAAGGCAGTGAAATGGTCACGTGGAGTATTGGGGAGGGGGAGCAAATGCCCCCCATTTTTTGACAAGATGGTGCTCGGGATTTCTATTCAAAATCGATGAGAAAATAATTCGGGGGGCAGTAGCAAATCTTCCGAAAAGTAGAGGCAGTGCCAAATAAATTTCTATTTGTGCCCCCACTTTTGTAACTCTGGCCACGCCTCTGGGACCAGGGGGAGAATGTGGAACAGGGAGAGCCCCTGTAGCACAAAATCTGTGAGATATTTGAAACTTCTGCTAATTCTTAGGGCTTTACAACGCCAAATACGCAGGAAAAACAACCACAATTAGCATTTTAAGGGAATTTTTTATTGATGGAAAAAACTTTTGTGAAATGCTAATTTTGCACCGAAAAATAAATTGTGCTGCGCCCTTTCCCCTCATCCTGACTTTTTATGCTGTGAATGTGAAGCTCCAGCCTCAATCAACTCAATTTCACTACAAAAATCAGTTACTTAAGGGGGATAATTTTGAAATCAAACCTTGGGGTGACAGAATATAACTGGAATGGAATTCTTGAAAAATAAAGCACTGCAAACGACAGATTCTTTCACCACAAAATTACGTCCATTGTTTCACAGAACTACCATTGTATCACAGAATTGCAGTGAAAAAATACCACATTAATTTTGTAAAATTTGAAAATCTCTAAAAATATTCAGCACTCAACAAATAAAACAGATACCTTTAGCTGATATCATCTTGAAGAATTACGTAGTAAACACACACATAAACACAAAAAATCACAGATGAGGCGATACTAGAAATAATAAATTTAGCAATATTTTATCTCACAAAACTATGCATCATAGAGCAGTCAACTGCATATATAACTAACTCCAAAACTGCAATATTTCGAGAGTACAACCGATAGTTGACGAAAGGCAGCATGAAAATTGATACCAACTGATACACGGATTGGGCAAAAATATTTGATATGGGCAATGAGGTGAATTGGGTGAACAAAGGACGGTTTATTTGGAAGTTCAAAGTACTAAAGAGGTCAACGCTCCTTGCTGAAAAGCCAGTCAAATTCAGACCTACAAATTGTGACAGTCTGCAAACACAATGACATGGTCCTATCAATGAAAGCCAAAGATCAACAAATCAAATCTTCATAAAAATTTAGGCATGCACACAAATTATTGAAGAAGTGGGAGCGTCAAATGATGCCAATGTGTACAAGTTAGAATAGGTAGATTTTACTTGTAAAACTATGCTGTATCGGTATTATAAATGGACACTTTGAAGCAGGTTAAACTGATATCAATCGTAAACTAAAAATTTCAATTTAAATGCATTTACAAACATGTTTTTGTTGAATAACATCATCGAATGCCTCGATGAGTACAGAAACTGTATCACGACATTCAGCAACAGGCAACATATAAAACTATATTGATCTATATAAGTAAAAAGATATCTAAAAGGTGCCAGATGTATGATTTACTTAAACAGAACACATGCTTATGCAAAAGACTGAAAAGTTCGATTCCAAAGATCAGTGGTTGAGTTCATAGATCTCAATGCCGATTGAAGTTACATCGTGACTCCACTTGACTTACTATTTTCCTTCTTTTCCATTACTCCCTAGCGTTGCAAAAAGCGTGCTATTCGCAAGATTGGCACGAACAGAGTTGTGATTTTGCGTTCCAGCTAATGCACTTCCTTATATATGATTCGAACTTTCTGACTGAGCCAACACGGCGTTTTTTCCTTCCAGAAAGAGCACTAACAGTGTGCTGATAGTATTATAAATCAATGGATTTGTGAATATGAAATGAAATAGAATACTCATAAACTGGGGAGGTCGTTCGATAAGATTTCAATAACATCAACAATTGTAGTTATCACTTTGCTAAGTCTTGACAATTCCACAGTATTTGGAGAAGATGGTAGCTCACTGGAAAGGCTTTTAAGCTCATTATTAAACTCCTCTAATTTTATTATATGATTATTCACTTTCATCCTCGTAACAGGTCCAAGTGAATCACGATATGTGGAAAGATTATCAAGTAACAATGATCCGGCAGTCACACATTCCTCCGATTTACTTTTCATATTGTCCGATACTCGCGCTTCTGCAAGTGTTATAATATCGGATGCAGTTCGGTAAAGATTCTGCACAGCTTCTGCAACTGGGAGAAGACCAGGTTTTAGTGAAGCTGTGTTTATTACAACTTGCTTAATCCTGGGTTTCTTAACAACTTTCGAGGGTTGAGGCTTCCAGGCAGGTTTACCTCCAGATACATCATGCCCCCCAACAGGGATCACTGGCTTTTTAGGTGGGGGTAAGGGCTTTCGTTGTCCATCCTGCTGAGGAGCAACTACTGATCCGTTGGGGCTCCGAACGGTCTTTCTTGGTGCTGGGATTGGCTTCTGTTCGTCTTCCTTTGGTGCAATCTTCTTGCTGTCTATGTCAAATGAATCACTATCTAGAACAACACCATGTCTCTGATTCTTTGCTACATTATTTGGCCTAGGTAACATAGGTCTTTTTGGAGGTGGCTTTTCTACTTTTTGTAGATGTACATCTGGTTGAACGTTGGTTTCCCTTTCTTGAACGTGACTAGGATGATCCATTTTGCTTATCGGATTAGACTGATTTCTTACTGATTTTAAAGAGTCAAGGCCCCGAGAGAGTTCGCCCAATGAAATGCTGCTTGTACGGGGCGAGGTGGGTACTTGGTGTTCGTTCCTAGAAGAGTCCATATCCCTGCCTTTATGCACCTTACTATCATTCTTGCTTTTCTCGTTTGGTTTCTTCCCTCGAGGAAGTGGAAGCTGTGGTCTACTTAGTGAGGTAAAACTATGCGATGTATTGACACTGCGAAGCTCTTTAGGTGATGGCGACGGGAAAATTCCATGCTCATTGGGCAAAGGCATCTGAGGCCTTATGTCTGAGACAGTCACAGAGGCATCCGGAGGTGGGGCTGGAGGCCTATCTCTTGGTAATGGAGGTTTGTCTTTTCTCTTCCCAGGAGACTCGCTGAGCATGTCATGATCTTCTGAATCAGTTTGGTTGCCTGGCCGTTGCTGACCCTTTCTTGGAGGAATCAAAGTCTCAGTGTAGCCCTTAATGACAGTTCCTTTAGAGACAGAGTGTTCACGCCGAAGGGTATCTGCAACTTCTACAAGATAAAATAGGACATTAAATTAGACAATTTCTGGTCAGCGGCACCATTCTGCAATTCAAAAAGCTCCATTGCTGGATAAATGCATCTCTATATTCTGGAAACAGAATTTGATCTATGATATCCACCTCATTCCGCGCACTGAAATACGAGAAGTTCTAATATATTTGGCACAACTTCTGATGGCATCCAAATTTCATAGCAAAAGTGCTGTTCATTGAAGTGTAGTGCAAGAGAAGCTCGCGACTTCACATGGTGGAATATTAGGAGAAAGTTGAAAAATCGAAGCAGACCCACACTATTCGGAAAAAATTCCAAAATTTAATAAACGGAGGGGTTTAAATAAACAGGGGGTCGGAATTTGAGAAAAGGCTTTAAATGATTATACAAAGATGGAAAGAACAAAAACAGGTTCTCATAAAGCACAAAACTAAAATATATACAGCAGTACGCTATTTTGCCAGGAAAATTGGTCGTAAATAGTACTAGCAAAGAAAAGAAATGAGGGGGTTTGTAAAAAATGTTAATTTCAATAAAATTAATAAACGGGGGTACTAATAAGGTCCGGGGGTTGGAAAAAAATCGAAAAATCAATAAGCGGGGAGGACGTTTATCGGCACCTGAGAGTAGGTATGGAGAGACCATGAACAGGGCAGTACGTTAACATATTAAGTAATGAAAAGGCTAGGCTGGCGCCAGAGCATGTAGCAGGATAATTTCTCTGCATCTTCTTGAAATTCCATTGCGATGAATAATTGACAGTTTTGTTTCTGATGAAGCCGCAGTACTAGATCAGAGATTCTAGTACTGTATTCCCATAATGATGTCATGAAACTCTCTGCTGAACAATAGGTATATGCTCAGCGGTACTAGTTTCGCATTTCTAATACCCCGCTTCTTATGAATAGCAACCAGGGGGTGGATTTTGAGCAATGTTGTTGACTGGGTAAGCGTATTCTTCAGAATCGAAGCACCCTCGCGCTATATAGAGAGTTTGAACGACTGCATTTTATTTCTTTCCAAAAGCTGGATTTCCTAGATTTGGCAAATAGTTCAGATAGATAGTGTAAAGATGGAAAAGATCACAGAGAGTGGTTATCAATGGGGAATATCTTGAAGTAATTTTGCTTTATTAGGTCAAGGTCTTCTGAAACATGAGCAATATCTTGGATTGAAAAGTAACATGATTGCAATGTGCTATTTAGGTTTCAAAGCAATTACTTTGAGGCAGTATCTCATTTGGCTTCAAAACTCTTCATGGTACTAGAACCGCATTTCTAGCAACGCAAAAGCAACTGTGGCCAATAGTTAGGGCAACTGGCCATCACATTCCATTGCACACATGATGTACGGCTATCAGAACATAAGCCCGACCCATTAACCTCAATAATTTCGTTGCCCGTTTTCAAGCAGGAGGACAGGATAATCCGATAGTAAAATTAGGGCGTGGTCAACCACTGATCACGCCCAATTATTAATTTACTAGTACCAATAACCAGGCACATACCTGCAGGGGGGCACAGTAGAGCAATCCCCAAAATAAAAAATTTTGCATGGTCTTCCCCCCAAAAAGAATTATTAGCCTGAAGACTTACATAAGAAAATAAACCTTTTGCTCCTCTAAAGTGCTTGTACAGGCGCGTTCCCCCCAGAGAATGTCCTCCAATTTCAAGCTTGCTATCAGCATAGATATTTAGAAAGAAAAGAACATAGGAAAAGAAGAGAATGGTAAAACTCATAGCAAGTTACAATTATAGTATGCACTAACTATGGCCCAATGTGTAAAAGACAGGCAATCCCCTGTGGATTCATTGCACTGCTAATGCAAATCTTCTATGCAATAGAGGTCAGCTATGACCAGTCACTTACCATCTTCGACATTACTGCTTGAAAACATAGTATTAAGCTGGCTGTGAATTGATGCAAATGAGGGTCTGCTACTTGGTTCCCAAGACCAGCCTATCAAACAGACAAATCCACCTAAGATTAGCTATTTAAATGCACGTTTTGTCATAACTACATAACACAGGAAGTGTAAAATCTAAACATAAGATTGAAACAAACTGGTCTCAGAAGAAAATTTTTCATGAATCTGGTAACAAAACACCATGTGGATAAACAATTAAAGATGGATTTGACAAACTATTGAGACTCATCCAGATATATTTTGCCTAAAATATTTGCTTGTAAGCATAAAACATCTTAATCCATATGGTTTTAATTTGAGTGTATAAAAACTAAAAACTTCTTGCATGACAAGCTCTAAAGTGCATAAATTTCTAAAAAGTTCAAGAATAATTAAACATCATACATCGAAGCATCAATTGATAGGCTGGCTCTGGGCATCCTTCAGGCCTATCAAGTCGATTCCCTTGTTCTAGGAAAGTATAAACATGGCTCAAATCTCTGCCTGGGTAAGGAGACATGCCATATGTTGCAATTTCCCACATTAGAATGCCAAATGCTAAAGAAAAAGAAAAAATTAATAAAACTACTGACAGTTCACATCAACAGAGTAAATAATTAACAGAGATGCAGCTAGCAGAGGGTGTGGGGAGTGTAACACCCTCAACCTTTGCTGATCTCATTGGCAAACTTAAATTCAATGACTTTTGTTGGTAAATGGCTGCATTTTAAGCCATAACTTAGTCAAAAGAATGTTGAAAATGTCCTTTCTAGTATCAATGCATCTCATAAAAATATGGGACTCTAGCTAAAAAAATGTTTCTATTGGTAAATTCACCTCTCTGTTGGAAAATTCATAGTTCTTCCAGTTTTTGCTGGTATATTATTATTTTACACCCCCTCCCCCCCCACAGAAAAGAGGTCCCAAATGATACACCATGTATGCTGTCCCAGGCCTCGTCATTTAGCATGTGTGATTGCATAAGCATGTGCCCACACACACGCAAATCAAAGTGCTTGTGCGATTGATCGTACTCACAAATAAGTGTTCTTAAATGTTTTCTGGTAACTTCAAACTGTGATTTCATCATTTGGAATAGTAACGGACCTTATTTTGTGTTGATACTTTAAACCCTAGCATGTTGACCACAATCATAATTCATTTCCGACTTTCATGAGCACCCTTTAGTCTGATGATGAAGAATGGCTTTTGCGTCTATTGCTTCTACTATAGTTGTTTTTTTGGTTGAACAAATTTGTTTGATAAATGTTATCTCTATTGCACCTTGCACTTCTTTTCATTGTTTCTTGATTTGAGCTGACACAGCAAGCACCATATTTTCTTCATGACAAGGCCTGCTGTCCTATCAATTTGAACGATTTCTTGCTATCTATTTCACAATTTACATTGTATAGTTATATAGTTAAACATAAATAGGGATATCTTAAAGTTAAAAAACAAAGTAAATCTACTCACCCCAAACATCAGATTTTGATGAAAATTTGTTGTACGCAAGAGCTTCAGGAGCAGTCCATTTAATTGGGAATTTTGCTCCTATATGAGCTTTATAGTAATTGGCTTCCAAATCACGTGCAAGTCCAAAATCTGCAACTTTAATCAAATGATTTTCGCCAACTAAGCAGTTCCTAGCAGCCAAATCTCTGATAAAAGTGAGAAATACTCAAATTACAATCAATCCTTATCAATTTAGTCATGCAATAACAGCCTTTCAGAGAACACGGGATAGTAGGGTATAAAATTGCTTATAAATACTGTAACAGTGTCAATGCTGGAACATCATGTGATAATATCTTTGAAATGAAAACAACAGATTGCATTTATGTAAATGATAAAATTTCAATAACCACTATCAATCTTTTTTATGTACAAGAATCAAAATCTGAATGCACATAATTGACACCTGCAGGAAAGAAAATAGATGGCTTGTAGCAGAAGCTGATTCATGAAGCTAACTTTATAAATTCATAGCTCTCATTGCGCATGCAAAATGAGAACAATTAAGTGTAACAACTGAAAAAGAACATAGTTTGCTTAATTTTGAATGAGATTTGACTCATAAAATATTCACCTATATGGGTAGCACAGAGGCATAGTGGGGATTTTTGTGAACCAGAACAAAAGTCCAGTTTTTAGGGGCCCACTATGCAAGTTCAAAATATGAAAATATGTGAACTTCTTAAAAGAAGACAAACACAAGTGACCCACATAAAAGTCATAAGGGTTCTACAGAAAAATTTTCCAAGTCCTGGTGGGCCAACACACCCCTGGGATTGCACTAAAGAGAGGTATCCTGTATTTTGACATCATAAAGTGTCTTTGCTTCTGGTCACCATTTTCAAAAAATGGGAAGAAATAAAGTCAGCATACCTACACACCAAAATCAGATCACACAAAGATATAACAAAAAGAAGCAAAGTTTTAGCTTACCTGTGAATAAAATTATGGATTTCCAAATAATCCATAGCTGCTGCTACCTGTGTTGCCATATACAGTAGTGTAGTTGCAGGGATGTCCTTGCTTGAAGGGTTTCTTAGGTAATCCAAGAGATTACCACGAGGCATGTATTCAGTGATGATATAAATTGGCCGTTCCTGTGTACAAACACCAATCAATTGAACAAGGTTTGGATGCCGAATTTGTTTCATCATCTCAGCTTCTTTCAAAAATTCTTCCACATTAGTAGCATCTTCCTAATTTCAGTGAATAGAATGGTTGGCAATTAACTTTTAGAGTGACCACAGCCTTGCCATATCAACTGATACAGCTTAAGAATTTCTAATGAAATACAGAGATAATAGTAGAAAAAGATGGCAGATATTTTTGTATAAAAACCTGCCACAAAGGAAAATAAAGGAATGTATGCTAAGCCAGATATACTATGGCATGTGCTTCAGTCAAAGTTGATTCCTATAAAAACCAATTTGGTTAAAAAAAGAAATAGTGTGAGTATGATGCCATTTCTAGGTACTGAATAATATTAAAAAGTACAAGCTCCTCAAAATTCACAAAATGGGTTCAAAATTCTGCTTTATGTAAATAGCCACTAAATTCTGTAATAAATTAAGCAAGACAAGATTCTCTATAAAAGAAATTGGCTTTCTTCTTTGCAAATTCTTTGAAGGTCAATTGAATTCATATAACAAAACACTGAATTTGATGATAGTCACGCAAAAACACAGCATTTAAATTAAATGGCAAGATTCTAATCATTATGTTTACAAGTATTAAAACAATCTTATTTTAAAACAAAAATGAATTGGTTGCAAATCAAGGTAGCAGATGTTTCAATGATATCATATACAATGCTTGTCTAGAACAGCTGGAAAACAAAGGCAAAGAAATTTCACCAGGTTTATGAAAACTCAAATAAATTGCCCAGCTAAACTTTTGGCTACAAATTTCACCTGCTTGAAAGGCAAAATTTAAATTATATACAGTACCAAGGTTTCTGACTTCTAAAGCAAGACAGCTGTTAAGCACATAAAGTATAATCAATAAAAAGCTTATTTGCTATGCTGAAATATTTGCAAAATAGAATGCATAATACAATTAAATTCAAGTATGAATGTGAAATGAGATAGATTACAAGAATACTTGACTGCAAAAGAGTGAAATTTGTCTGCATAGGTATGAAACTCAAATAGACACCTTACAAGAAAAGTTGCCATGAATGACAAAGGAGTTAAATTTTTGTTGTTGTTGTTAAGGAATATGTATTAGACTTTTGGACAGGAAAAATGTTTAATAGTTAATCCAGGTCTAGATGCTCAGATACTCTATTACTTAGATATTATTGGAGGGAAATCTATGACGTTATTTAAAAATGAGGTAGCTGAAAAAATACTAAGCACACTTGCTTTATAGCAATTTGTACAAAACACCAACAAATTTGAAGTGCTTGATGCATTCTCTGAGAGATGCTCAAATTTAAACAGGAATATAAAAAGTACAATTTAATGTGCTACTTAAGTAAGCACTCTTGGGTTGTAACTAGATGGGGGAGTATAAAAAACTGAAGGAATGGGGATATTTTTCTGAAAATTTTTAAGTTAGAGGAACCTATTAAATGATAAAGTGGGAAATTCACATTAAAAACCAAGCAAACATGTGTTAATCATGAGGGCAAGTGTATTTTATGATAAAAATCTTCAAAAAAACAGTAGTGATAGTATCACTTCAAAAAATACAATTTTAAAACATGTTTGGGTAGTGTTCTCTCAAACAAGGATGCAATACAATTTCATCATTTTAAGCAACCAATAAATATTATGCTACACTCAATTAATGAAGGGGTTGAAATAATGTGTGAGGAGGTGGAATAACAGTTAAAATTAGAAAGCAACCCCTTCAGCATTTGGGATTTACAAGCATTATCCAGACAGTATCTTTTCAGCTATCTCATTTTTGAATGAAGTCATAGATTTCTCTCCAACAATATCTAGGTATTAAAGTATCTAAGAATCTATACTTGGATCAAACAATGAAAGTATCCCTGTCGAAAAGTCTAATACATATAGCCCTGACAACAACAACAACAACAAGCCAAAAAAAATCATTTTTGATGCATGGGTTGTGCTTGATCAAATGACCAAGTAAAATAATTTTCCTCACCTTTAGGGTTTTGACTGCAACAGTTCTTTGGAACCGCTTGTACTCAGCTTTGTAAACTTCACCATACTGTCCACCACCAAGTTTTGTACCAATATTAATTTCCTGTCTTGGAATTTCCCATTGATCACATGAAGGTGACATGGAGTAGACTGTAGGCTTCTCCAGCTTAGGTGCTGCAAACCTTAGGCATGCTATCAGGCCACCAGGTTCTTGGTTATGGTATGATACAAGTTCTGGTATTGATTTGAATTTAATAATTTCCTGAACATACATACTTCCATCTGCATCATTGTTCACTCGGTAATGGTATACTCTACCTTCATATCTGACAGACAAGGAGTACTGTCCTGGGCTGCTTTCACTCTCCCGAATCAGAAAACTACCATTTATTCCACTGCTCAGTAGGTATTCAGCACGGTTCCTTGAAATCTTCCCATGGTACCAGTCATGTCGATTTAAGCTGTTATTCTGAACTATATAAGCACTTGGAACCCATCCTTTTTCTGCCTTACAGTTCTGGACCTCAGTCCAATCAGGGTTGGGCTCACCAGCAACAAGGAGAAGTTCACCTTTTTTTATGCTCAGCATTGACTGGTCAGTAGCATCAAAATCATGAAGTGTAACAAAACATGATGGATCAGATTCATCAATGTGAATGAAGTCATTTTTGTTGTCCATAAATGGCACAGCAATGGGTGTATCTTCAGCACCGGTTGGAGGTGCAGGTAATGGCCTACCAACCATAGACCCTAAAAGAACATGACAACAGCTATTACTTAATGAATTTTCCGTTTTTCATACACACTAAATGATTCTGTTTCTGCACAAATCAAATATGTTGTATATCTGGTCAGAAAAACAGCCAGGTCCCTTTAGATCAGTGCTTCTCAACCTTTTTGATCCACTTCACCCCTTTAAGAAAAAAATTCTCAGCTATTCACCCCCACCACGTAAATCGTCATATTATAGAAAATTAAAACTAGGAGATAATGACATAGGGTGTATACTACAACAAAGCACAAACACTGTATTTCAACAACAAAAGCTCTTTTTTCACAGAATAAATGGGTGTTATGTTTGTCTGTAACAAGTTATTACTAAAAGCAAATAACATAATTATCATTGCGAGCCTTGGGCTTGATGTCGAACAACAAGAGTTTTTATACTTGGTACTAGCTTTGTTAATTTTAGCCGTAGGTCGTGATTTATAATGATCTGAAATGACAGGAAACCCGTATTATACAGCTAACACCAAACTATCTGCCCAATAACAACTTCACCCCTTTGTAATTAGTTCACCCCCAATTCCCCCTTTTTCAAAATTTCACCCCTTAGTATCTTGAATTCACCCCAAGGGATGCATGTGCACCCCGGTTGAGAAGCACTGCTTTAGATAAATGTTAACTTCTTTGACTACACATCTTTTTTATAAGAACTTTTTGGCTTCAGCCTGGACGCTTCTAATATTTTGCAAGTCAAGCTTTTAATGTTCCTTAAATGTTTCTTCAATTCTTAAGACTTCCAATAGTAATAACAACCAGACTAGGCAACTGTGATGCAAGAAAAAGAATTTTCAGGTTTTGTGAGGCATGTAATGGATGCTGTTTCTATTTTCTTTCCATTTTGATCAAAAATCCTCATTATAAAACAGTGTCTTCAAGTTATTATTTGAGATTCAGCCTAACTGTGTTCCTTAAATGCTTCTTAACTTCTGCCTAATTTCAGCCTACAATTTCCTATAGACATTTTTTGTACAAAAATAAAGTGTGCAATTATTTAATGCTTCTAGGAAATCTTCCATCACAACTATTGGGTTGATGACTCTGAAATTATAGTTTTTAAAAACTAGTACTGAGATTAATGGAATTGCATTTAATAAATCCATTTACATGCAAATTTTCTTGAAAGGGACCAAGGAAAGGTCCTGCATATAAAAGATAAATCATATCCTTCTAACACAATCTGATCATTAACATAAAAAGGTAAGCAAGCAGGGCTTCCTACAAATGGAGCATTCTACCAACTATTGTGCACACTGATAAATATTTGTGTTGTTGGGTGAAATGTTGCAAAAAAATTTAAGGACATCCTCAAAACTGACAACTTTTGCTTGCATAATACAAACTTCTATGGTACACTGGCAAACAGTACAGCTAGCCACCCCGATAACATTACACATCTAATCTGTTTATCTATATTGGTTCTTAACTTGTTGTATTTAACTTAAGCAGAGAAATCTGGAATATAAGAACGCTAGAGCGTCTAATCTCCATCAGACTACAGCATCAACGTTGGGATTATCCTTCATATAACAGGAACTATCGATAAAGTAAGGAAGCGAAGCACCAGTCACAATGGGTAGTAACTGTTGCGGAAATATTCATCATGTGGTAACATTTACCACTGAACTATTCCACACACACACACACGCAAAGTTAAACACAATTGCAGTAATTAAAAAATAACCTGGAACATCTTTAGCCTCATCACTAAGATTCTCTCTCGATCGAAAGATGTCACCACCGCTCTTCTGACGCATTGTTTTAGACTTTCCAACTTTGTCATCTCGAGCATCTCGCCCTTTGCCTTGCGTTTGACCCATACCACTTTGATGAGCCCTACAAGTAGGGTTCTAATTGTAATTTCAGCGTAAACTGACAAAAGTACAGTTCATCTGTTGAGAATGGTGATACTCCCTTATCGCTCCACATCTCCAGATGTCATGTTTCCAATAAAATGGACATCTATCAGCTTTACCACAAACAGGCCTAATTATCACATCTTCAGACAGCTAATAGAAAAATGCTGCAGTTCACTTGGATGTTTGCTTCCGATTCTAATACAGGACGGTAACAAACATATTTATCGGCAAGCAGTTACGACAACATTTGAGAGTATCGATGTGTATTAGTATACTTCGGTAGTAAATCAGACTCACACTTCCTACTTCGCTATGTGAAGGGAGGTGCAAGAAACTTGGCAACCCTGTGCATCGCTCCTCCTTCTCAACCCAACTTGCATGGCTTCCTTTCGCGCAGCTTTGCTCAGAACACAGTTTAGATATTTTTTTTAACTGTCGATGCTGACTATCGTGCTGGCATTTTGATCCACTACACATTTTTTGTAAGAATAAAATGTATAAGGATATTACAGCACAAAGTTACTGAAATTAAGAATAAATTACGATTATTTTAAGACTCAAGCTTCTTCAAGACTCAGTATTTTTGTACATTCAAGTCATAATACTTCCTTAAGATAAACGTTTGGACTATCGATACAATATTTATTTTCCTGCTCAACTTTTACGTTGCACTATGATGAAGTAAGAAATCAACCGCGACTTAAATATGTTTCTTTCATTTTCAGGTTTACTTATACCTTTGATATTTAGGAATAATTTAAGAATAATCTAAAGCTTAAAACCAAACATAATTAAGAATATTGAAACTCAAGCGAAAAATTAAGTATTATAATAAAAGTGTGTATTGGAAAGTTACCAAGCAAGGATAATTGCTGGCCTGCAGTATTGATACTCTGTAACGTACAGAATTCGTCCACAAATTAAGAATTGCAAACTGAACAAAGTAATTCCAATTTAAGTACTTGGCAAAAATTCCAGCTTCATTGAAGAACAGCATTCGTGGTGGGTGGTGCGGGTAATTGATGGGTGTTAATTTTGTAAGGAGGGCAAACAATTCAGCTCCTTGCTCTAATGAATCCATTTCATGTTGCCAAGTTGTGTGGAAGGGATTTGCCTATCATGTAGACAAAGATGTAACTTTTCTCTCTGTTCCGAGCTGACTCTTCCGACCAGGCCCGTAGCCATGGGATGGCATGGGGTGAAAAATGCCATCCCTGGACAACAGGATACCATCTTTTTAGCACCCCTAGAAATTTTCGTGCAATTTTTTTATTGTTGCTTTATCTTTGTCGTTAATGAGAAATCTCCTAAAATTTTCGCTGAGATCAATTTAGTCTGTGTAACATGCAAGAAAATTAACTCTTTCCTGCATGTACTTTATACATTTGATTGTGATAACGTAAAGCATGAAATAAGCTCTCAGATGTTGTACCACGTGATTCCTCCAGTGAAAATTTGCTACAGGCTACGGGTTTGCTTCCGACGAGAGGGGTAGAATAATATTACCAGGGTACAATAAATGCAAAAAATCTCCGAAAAAGTTTTCACTTTCCGACGAGGACATTATAGCCCCCTTGATCACCTCTGTACTTTTGTAAGCTATATGCTAGCACTGTTTGGCACCTCATAGCTGTTCAGCCCGTTCTCTAGCTAGCCATTTGCATATTCTTGAAGGGCTGTCAGAGGAAATCAGTGCAAATTGCCCTTTTATATTCGAACAAAATCGAACGCATCGCAGAGTCTCATGGACACAAGAGACAATATGGATCCAATAAATATGCTATAATACATCAAACAGTTATTCAGTTGACATCCAGCTAAAATTATGAGAATTATACGATTGAGAAATGCAGCTAATATATACCAGCCTGTGCTCGGTTGAAATAAAACGCTACATTTCCGCACTGTTGGTATATAAAGACCAAACCATACTTTTCAATACGATCATTATGAAACACCCCAACACTAAATTTAGTACACAAAAATGGTTTATAAGAAAATAGTGTTCAGCTGCTCAAAAAGTAAAGAAAGTTCTTCAGTACTGGATATTGAGACTTAAGAAAGTTTTTTAGTGTCTATGTATTTAAAATTCGATGTATTTGTGTACAAAATGTCATGTATGTGATGTTGGCTACCCTGTTACAGTTTAACTTCTGTTATTTACTAAGATTTATCGTCATTTCAAGTGTACATGGAACTTTTTCACTTTCCATTAATGTGCATGGGCACAACATATGAGCTCAAGAATTTTTGCTAAGAAAGTCTTAAGGAAATTTTGATGCTGGAATCGTGAGAAAGTTAAAAGAGGTTCAACACTGGGCCAAAAGGCTTTCTTAGAAAAAAACGCGTACTCTTGTAGATTTGATTTTTAGCCATAGGAACATAGAGCAGAGTAGCCTCTGGGGGGTACACTGGCAAACGCACTCTCAAGTGCCAAATAAACAGGGGGATTAGAATATATAGGGGGGCCGGAAAAAATTCCGAAATTTACTACACGGGGGGTTGGAATTCGAGAGAAGGGTTTAGATGATTATACAAAGACGGAAAGAACAAGAACAGGTTGTTATAGAGCATAAAATTTAAATATATACAACAGTACGCTATTTTGCCATGAAGATCAGGCGTAAATAGTACTAACAAAGAAAGGAAATGAAATGAGGCGGTTTGTAAAAAAATTTTAATTTCCTTAAAATTAATAAATAAGGTCGAGGGGTTGGAAAAAAATCCAAAAATTAATAAGCGGGGGGGGGCATTTATTTTGCACCTGAGAGTATGCCCATAATCGCTAGCATTGTGAACCAGAGTTAATGAGCCTAACTGACAATGAAATCGAAACCAACGCATTTGATTCCTTTCATTGCCCATACAGTCGGCAATATCTCAAAAAAATACGGCAGCAGGACAACAGCCTACGCAAGAGGAACTACATTCTTCCATTCAAATAATAGCTCTAACTTCCGTCTGCTCTATTTCGCCCTGCAACACCCCAATCCAATGCTTTCACAGCTGCCAACATGACTCAACAAACTTATCAAGTCGGGAATTCTATCAATTGCCCCTCTCCATATCTTATTTTGGCATTCTTGATAAGCTGAAGAGGTTACACTCTTTTTTTTTATAAGAATACCTAATTTTTTTCTGAGCCTCAATATTCTTAAAAATGTTTCGGTTTTGAGCCTCAGATTATTCTTAAATTATTCTTAAATTTTTCTTGCTCAACAAAAGGTTTAAATTCGCCTTAAGATCAAAGAAACACATTAAATCATTTTTGATGTGTTGATTCACCATAAATTTCAACGAGAACAAACAGAACAAGTCAAAACACGGTTTTAGTCCAAAGGCATTATTTCAACTCCATCAATATCATCAATGCCAATGTAGTCCTCGCTATCATCTGAATACGTAACTCTATATTTGGCAAGAGTTTTATTGAAGTACTCGATTTATATATATATATATATATATATATATATATATATATATATATATATA
>WIPJ01000586.1:227546-272836 GCA_018155075.1 Cassiopea andromeda
AATGAAATCTGAGGAGCTAGGGAAGATATGAAATTCCAATCGGCACAAGCACTGAAGGACCTGGTCTAAGTGAGCAGATCCCAGGGCGTTGTAAAAATGTAACTTGTACTGAAAAATGGCAGCGTGAAGATAACATTGTATTGCTGTTGAGTATGATTGTGGGTGAGGCGGTTAAGACTACAGGAAATTTAAATTCCACACCCAAACCAAATATGTCAACCAGCAAGTAATATTACTATTAATAGGTATATGGTTATAGGTGGTTTAACGCATACTAGAAAGCGCGTGGTCTAATAGTTCGACGATGATAAAATACAACATAGCCGTGCAAAAATTGAGAAAGTTATGGTGTAAAACAGATGTACCTAATATCACTTTAAGGTGCTTAAAGAGAATACTATCCAACTAATGGAGGCCGTTTCGAAGCAGTGAAAAGCAAAATACCTGCTAAAATGTACAAGGTTGTGGGCGTTCAGGATGAAAAAATGATGGAAATTGAAATGAGATTGGAATCACAAACCCAAAAAGACAAACACCGCGTCAAAATATGGGATATAGCCAGTCCATGTCCGGAGACACGTGCGATCGCACGTGCGCGTGCTGCACACGTGAAAAATACCCAGCACGAGCGAAAAATCGCCCGTGCTAACATCACTATCAACCGTGCAATCGTACATGCCAAATTAGGACGTCCATATCGCAACTGCCTTTTGCTTTCAGAACTCTCCTTTATCCCATTTTTTTCTTAAATCAGATATTTGAAATGCTTCAGCAACAAGAAACTCTGTATCTAGGATACAAAATCTTGGATCGCACGTGCAACTGCAAAGAACTAAGAGCAATTGCTCGTGCAGACAAGGACACACGTGCGAATTGACGCTCTTGCACCAATTTCTTCCGGGCATGAAAGGGATGTACCACAGAAATAAAACTAAAAAGGAACACTACTATAAGAGATATCTAGATTACATAATTAAAGTAGAAAAAGGAATAAAAAAGAAGAGATAGCAAACTTTAAAAACCTATTGTTAAATAGACGATGGAAATAAATCAATACATAAGAAGACTCACATTCATTAGCTTCATATTTTTGAAGAAATTCTGATGCATCTTTCTCAAAATTGTGCAGTCGTTGATAAAAATTATTGACCCCTTTTGCCTGAAATAAATTTAGTTTAAAAACGATTACTCACAATACAAATCGTATCAAATAACTTTCAGAGATGTATTACAATTCTGTACAAAATATGCAGCGCTCATGCACATCCTGCCTCATACAGAGTTGCCACTGCCATTTCAAGACAAACCTCCCAGATTATCCCTTATCTTTTAATGAAATGCTTCTCATTTCCCCCTGATTTTCCCTGATATTCTTATCATTTCCAGTCCATGCGCGGAAGAAATTAATGCACGAGCGTCAATTCGCGCGTGCACCCTCGTTTGCACGAGCGATTGCTCCAAATTATTTGGAATTGCATGTGCAATTCAAGATTTATGCATCCGAAAAACAAAGTTTCTTGTTACTGAAGTATGTCAAATGTCTCATTAAGGACAAAGCAGGATTAAGCAGAGCTATGAAAGTAAAATGTGACAGTCAATAGTGTTGCACTTGTGACAACAAAGTTCCTATGTGGCATGTGCGGTAGATAGTGTTGCTGGTACAGGCGATTTTTCGCTCTTGCTGGATATTTTCACTTGTGTGGACACGCGCACGTGCGATCGCACGTGTCTACGGGCATGGACTGCATTTCTTTCGACAGATGTGGGGTTTGAGAGAGCTTTGACCATATCTTTGGCAGTTCAAATTTATGGTAGCATAAAAAGCAGAGCTACGCTTCAAAATGATTGCACAGAACAGGGTGCTGTACAAAAGGCGAAAATTTGAGAATTGTCACACTCAACTGGATGTGGGACTTAGTACAGAGAAAGTCACTGCTCTAAATTGAATAGCAGATTCAAACTTTCCCTGACTTTCCCTGATCTTTAGAAACGTCTTTCTGTTCCCTCTGATTTTCCCTGATTCAACACAAAATTCTCTGATTTTCCCTAAATCACCGGATTTGGTGGTAACCTTTAAATACTTTTTCCTTACTTTCCGGACACTTCTCTTGAAAATGAAGGTGTTTCTCTTGATTACACATCAGAAATGTATATTTTTGTTGACTGATCAATTCTGAAAATTATGCAACTGACCTATCTTTTAAAACTATGATGTTACTGCTGTATTTAGATAGAAGCTTGTAAGCATGTAAAACCTGGCTTGCTCGTATTCCATTTGTATGAAGCGTGTACAATTGTTTCTTCGGCACCAAAAAAGTCCTTTCCATGGAAAACAAAATTCCTGACTTTCCTCAAATTCAGAGCTTCCAATAGAAGGCAGCAACTGGCAATTTATCGAAGGCTACTTCTGCCTAAATTGCCGTCTATTTCGACTTAAAATGACGTAAAAATGTACACATACTGGGTAGCGTTCCATGGGACACAGCTACCTACTACTCATGATCAGCTGCTTGCTCCTAATATTATTGAAAGCTCTGCAAATTTAAATGAAATTTCCAGAAACCTCCTAACTTTTCCTGATTGTCCTCAAAAACAGTCTTGATTTTTTAGAGCGTATGAATTCCAAATACGCGAATAATTTGCAGAATACAGTTTGCAGACAATATTGAAAGCAGGCAAAAACTTGATAATCTCAATTGCATGACCACAAACTTTATGAAAAACTAAGAGACCTAGTGAGGATATCAAGCATGCACCAAACAATTATAATGATCAAACAAGATGAAGCTCAAACCCAGAAATTACAGAGTAGAGTGCATTAGTTGACGTTAATGAAATTCTATTGTTAGGATATTTTGATTTTGGCTTTAAATTCTGCAAAGCACTTTGAAGTAGCTGCCATTGACAAATTTCAGCTCAATCTGAAAAAGAATGGCCAGCATATAGGCAACTGAATGCTGATAAATGCTGAATGCTGATATGGCTGCTATCAAATCACTGTATTTGCTGTCTGGTTCTAAATGCTTAGAACCAGGAGAAAAATACAGAGGTTTGTATGGCAAGTTTTCTGTCTTCAAATGGTCGTATTTCAGCCTACTTTGACAATATTAATATAAAATGGTCAACACATGCCTACTTTGAGGTGTGCTTTCACTCCATGTTATCGAAATATGAAAATTCTAAAAACAGAATGTTATGATGTCATCACTAATGAACACTATTGAGCTCTCACTCATCTCATCATACATAAATCATAAATACTAAATACAATAAATTAACTCACAGCATGGGCGTATCTGTTTTGATATGAAATAAGTCTGTCAACAGCCGCTTTTGCATCAATGCTATCAGCCAACAGCTTTTCCTGTGTCTCTGAAAGACCATCACTACTACACTGCATTAGTGTGCCATTTTCTGCATTTCTGTAGTAGAGAAAGTTTGGAGAATCAACAGCATAAATTACGGCTGTGTTTTGTTTGCCGTATCACAAAAAGACGCTTACAAATTAATAGCTGACAGTGGAACATCATACACTTAAAAAATACTCTGCTCCTTAAGACAAAATTCAACATACACACTAGAATTTCAACATATGTACTGCTCCCGAAAATGAGCCCAAGATTTTCTTCATATTTTGTAACTTTTACTGAAATAAACTTGCTTAAATGGGCTACACTTTCTTGTTAACCTTGTATGCTTGAATTTGAATTCAATCTTTAACATTCTGAATGTAATAATGATGCAGTATCAATTTATGGTCAACAAAAATGCTTAATTTTGGAAATTGCACTTTGTGATTTCCTTTAAAGGTTCTTTGGATTTTGCCCATTTGAGCTTCATTTTCTTATAATATTTTTTTCTTATAAAAAAACATATATGAGGCAATGAGAGTGGTAATAAGAATTGCTTCTCAGGCACCCACATACCCTGATACATGCCTTCTGAACTCCTGGGCAAGCTATTTTTTGCACATTTACTTAATAATCAATCTGCTTTTATATCCAAGTTTAGAAAACAAAGAAATGAACTGGGATGCATGGTTGAGGAAAAAGCACTCCACGGCACTCCATCACATGGATCCCAATGTCCAAGGGTGTGAAAGTGTCACAGGCATGACAATTTCTTGCTAGAAAAACCTGCTTCATATGAAGTTTGTCAAAAATTAAAAGCATTAACATACTGCTGGGCATCTGATAGTTGTTTCTGGTATTTTTCATAGAGCTCAACCCATTTTTCTTGCTCTTTCTGAAGCCTAAAAGCAGACAAAATAATACCTAAACTATAATTTACATTCAAAAATCATGAAGCCAAACAATAATCTAATAGATCTGAGTGAACTGTGAAGAGAGGCTGTGCTATCGCAGGTGTTTATGGAAGACAAGAGAGATAACAAATTGTGGGAAGCAACTACAATACACTCTTGATAGTTCAAGCACATGGTGCAAACAAACATGTTTGAGTTTTTGAGTATTCAAGTTTTCATGCAAAATGATCTAGGGACTGTAGGGGCTTTCTATATCAGAACAAAAGTATTCAACTTACCAAGAGTGTACAGTATGTCTATATTCAGATCCCAATAAAATTTAAATATTCTCCATATTTCAATGGATAAAATGACAATAAATTTCTCAGACAATGTGATAACTCCGATAGTAGAGGTAGAAAATGAAATATATATCTCTATGAGATACATGTATGTAAAAACATGAGGCTGAAATAAGGCTAAAATTAGAGGTCATTTCAGAAACTCAGTGAGGCTGAGTTTCCTATAAAAAATATGAAAGATGAGAATTACAACCAAAGTCAAAAATTGAATGAAATATTGCTAGCTTACAATTTGATGTTTTCCAGTGTCTTCTCTCTAAAATAAACTGCGTACATTAAAACCAAACACTTTTGAATTCAAAACTTACAGACAAAATACTTTGGACAAAAACTTTCAAACCATTTTTTAGCAATTTTGGAACAAGCAAATACAAATTTCAGACAAAAGTAAAACTCATTATAACTACAAAGAGTGCAAAAGAAAAAGATGTAAAGATAACAGTTTGTTAAAGATAACTTTAGGATAACCACACTTTCAGACAAAATCACGTCTGAAGTTTAATTGTCCAAAATACTTTTTAATCTGAAAGTTTTATTATCCAAAAGTTTGTTTTGTTAAATAAAAAGTTGCATGTGGGCAATTTGAAGTCTGGTAATCAACACTAATCACTTGAACATACAATCACACTGCTCTTCGCATTCTTCAACACTTTAGATGACATCTAGATAATTAAGCTAGTCATCATGATACTAATATTTACATTAGGGCATTCCCAGGCATAGGACAAAGTATGCAAAGAAAATTTACATCTAAGACTGGAAAAAGGGATACTGCAGAAGAATCAGTTTTACCTTGCAATCCGTTGTGATTCTTTTTTTGCCAAAAGCTCCTCAGCAGTTTCTTCAGGTATAATCTGATATAGATAATGCATGCTGATAGAAAAATTACTCAAACTACAAATTCTCTGTGCTAAAAGCTTGGCTGGATAAAAATAACATATGTTTGATCTCTACATAAAATCGACAAGAAATTTCACTATGAATGAGTGGAATGTTAAGTAGAGAATCAAAGTAGTGCAAAAATACATTAATGCAGCCATACTCGTAAACAATAACAAGCAAACATCAAATAAAAAAGAATCAACTCAAAACAGACAGTACCCATAACAAAGCCCTATTCACTTCTTCAGTAAATATAATAATTCAAAGGATAAAATAACATAGATCCAAAGTCTTTATCTGAG
This sequence comes from Cassiopea andromeda, assembly GCA_018155075.1. Taxonomy (NCBI): domain Eukaryota; kingdom Metazoa; phylum Cnidaria; class Scyphozoa; order Rhizostomeae; family Cassiopeidae; genus Cassiopea; species Cassiopea andromeda. The sequence continues at coordinate 233,336 of WIPJ01000586.1, forward strand.
AATTCAGAGTTTTCTGTCATTATATTTCTGGTATTATAGATGATTAGGTTAGTCAATGCAGAACTTTCCTCATAGTTAGAACTTATAGAAAACAGAAAACAACTTATGAGCTCCTACAATAGATTATATTTTGTAGCTTTCCTTTGTGAAGGGGGGTAATTCTCTCTAGATATAGTTGAAAAATGTTGGTCACTATTTGACCAAAATTTTGAATGGACAAATTGCATTTTCCCATGCACATGTGTACTTCATATCTTCAGCATATTTGACATTAACATGGGAAACTGCTACATATTCTGCATAATATTTCTAGTTTCTGATACTATCTTCAGAGGGTGTTAAGCCAGTTAATGGGTTATGCTATGTCAGTTACCAAGGAGTATAGACCTCTCTAACCCATTGTGTTTCATCTTAGCTTTAAAATAATAGTTTTTCCTTTCTTTGATATCTGTAAAAGCATGACCAAACAATTTCACAAAAATTTATAGTAGTTGTGGTCAATTTTACTATTTGTTTATTCTCTGAGTTATGTCAGATACCACCTCAAACCTGCAACCAACAGCACAGCATTTACCTTACGTCTGGCACACATGGTGAGGAGTTTGCTGAGCAAAGTTCCACAAATGAAACTTTCCTCAGCAAAATCCTCACCACTTGTGATCAATTTTTGCTGAGGAATAGTTCATTCATGGCCATGAGGAAAATATCTAGCATGTTTGATAATTTCTGCCACGAATGAACAATTCCCCACAGTTTGCGCTGCCAGTGAGGATTTCCTTCACCATCTCCTTGATGACAATCAAGTATGTTAAAATGGGTGCAATGACATCAACATGCAGAGAAGCTAAAATGAGCATACCATCCTACAAGTAACATAAAGAAGTAAATCAATTCAAATAATAGTATCAAATAACATCTTTTTCTTCGCAGCAATTGCAAATTGCTTCAATTGATTCAAATCTGATTTTTCCATCTTTGGAGCCATCTCATCATTGAGTTTTCCTCTTGTAATTTTGCTTTCAGATTCCCTTGAGCTCACATTGTATATACATTGGTATTCCGGCAAAATGTCAGTAAATTTACTTCCATTCACAACAGTTCCAACGTATAGGATGTTATTTCATTGGAACTGCCTCTGTGCACTCATTGTAATTTGATATTGATATTCTATTTTTGTCAAGGAGATGGTGAGGAAAATCCTCACTGGCAGCGCAAACAGGGAGGAATTGTTCACTTGTGGCAGAAATTATCAAACATGCTAGATATTTTCCTCATGGCCATGAATGAACAATTCCTCATCAAAAATTAACCGCAAATGGTGAGGATTTTGCTGAGGAAAGTTGCATTTGTGGAACTTTGCTCAGCAAAATTCTCACTGTGTGTGTCGTGCTTTAGATAGAAAACACTTATATTTATTGAAGGCTCTAAGCACCTTTCTTAATCACTGAATACAATGAGTTTCTCCACAAACAAAGTTTCTTGCAAAATGAATAAAAGCTGTTTAATTACTATGTCAGTTAGCAGTGGAATTGCACTTTATTAAACTACTTTTGCTTATTCCTTTGATAATTCTACCTCATTTGTGGTTTGTACCTGACACTGTCTATAGTGGCAGCTCACAGTGGTACTAATGTTACTAGTCTAGTACCATTTTATTTCCTGTACAACGTGTTTTCAATATGTTAAATGTTTATGTAGTGAAAAGGCTTGGCTGGCACCAGAGCAGATAAATAATTTCTCTGCTTTGTTTTGAAATTCCATTGCGATGAATGATTGACAGTTTTGTTTTTGATGAAGCCGCAATACTAGATCACAGATTCTAGTTCTGCATTCCCATAATCTATTGTTTTTTATGAATGACTGATGTCATGTAACTCTCTGCTGAGCAATAGGTAGATGGCTCAGCAGTACTAGTTTTGCATTTCTAGTATCCTACTTCCTATGAGTAGCAACCAGGGGCTGGATTTGAGTAATGTTGTTGGCTGGATAAGCTTATTCTTAAGAATCGAAGCACCCTTTTGCTATACAGAGAGTTTCAGTGAATTCATTTTACTTCTTTCCAAAAGGTGGACTTACAAGATTTGGCAAATAGTTCAAAGAGATAGTGTAAAGATGGAAAAGATTGAAGAGAGTGGTTATCAATGGGGAATATCTTAAAGTAATTTTGCTTTATTAGGCAAGGTCTTCTGAAACATGAGCAATATCTTGGATTGAAAAGTAATATGATTGCAATGTGCTATTTAGGTTTTAAAGCAATTACTTTGAGGCAATATCTCCCTTGGCTTCTAAAACTCTTCATGGTACTAGAACCGCATTTCTAGCAACGTAGAAGCAACAGTGGCCAATAGGTAGGGCAGTGGCTGTCAGATTCCATTGCACACATGATCAACAGCTATCAGAATGTAAGCCGGCACCATTAACCTCAATAATTTCGCTGTGCGTTTTCAAGCAGGAGATGGGATAATCAGGGAGCAAAATTAGGGTGTGGTCAAGCACTGACAACGCCCAATTTTCAACTTACTACTACCAATTTATTCTTAGTGCGATCCACCACTGACTGGCTAGAAATAGCATTTCCATTTATTTCAATGTGTCTAATAAGTTAATAGTTTAAAAAATATTTCTAGAGAAAGAAGCATGTACAATGCTACAAGGTATTTTCTCTTCGAACAAAAAATGAAATTAACAAAACTCAAATTTTGCAAAGTCAAAACATGTAGAAAGGTACCTGACTTCTGTTCTGCTTGTTTATCCCACTACTATTAGAGCTTTTCTCCAAAGTGCTTTTCTCTTCATTTTCTGAAGTTGTAGAGTTAATCTTTTCTGGATTACTTGTTGATCTTTCTTCAAAATTTTTGTCTGATTCTTTTGTTTCCTTATCTATTTTGTCTAATAGAGGGTCATCAGCTTTTTCCTCTTGCACAGATAACTGGAAATTTTTCAACAACACAGTATCAACAATAGATTTTCTCTTTCCACTTTTGAGCTTGCTTCTTCTTCTTGCCTTTTTTCCAGAATTCCCTTCTCTACTGCTTTTTGAGCTAGCATCATCACCAATAGTTTTAAGAATATTTCTTACACTCCTTAATCTGTATGCAAAACGGCGACCCTGAGATGAGGAAAATAGTGAGTTACAGAGAGCCATACTACTAGCCAAAGGTTGGTATTTGGTACACAACACTAGAGAGAGGAATTTGATGTGAAGCAAACTAACACTGGAGATAGTTGATACACAAGGTTTTCCTTTTCCCTACTCTACAATCACTACAATAAAATCACCCTACCTTATCTACTTCTCTTTGAAGTAAATACATTTAACTTTTCATAATTGTCATTTAAGATAGAGGAGCGAGAGAAGGGAACATGCTTTGATAAAGTAGTACAGAAAGCTCTACACTTAGAAGTCACCAAATCTAATTTTCCTTGGCCCAATCTTAGGCTTGTACACTGAGAAATAATGCGACTACAAATGTAAAGCCAGTACATGCCCAGAGACTGGTGCAATCATATATGCATCTGCCCATACACATGCAAAAGCCACAAGACCAGCAAAAGGTTACCCCATGCCAGTATCACAGTCAACCATGCAATAATGCCATTACACTGATCAAGTAAAAACTCCCTTTTATCATGTTTAATTGGACATCCACAAAGCTACTTTTTTCAAGACTATCATACATTGTAACATGATGCTTCTAGAACTAAACGTGCCCAAATATAAATCTTTTGCCATGCTTTTGGCAACTCAGAAACACAGACCTTGCACTGCACATGCAACTCCAAATACTTCAGAGCTATTGCTTGTGAATAACAAGGTACACATGTGATTTGATGAAGCCCTAAAATGAGCAAATGTGAGGTACTTGATTAATTAAAGCTCCTGCATTCAACAAGTAGTTGATCAAGCTCCCTGACTGCTCTAACCTCTCTTTCCCATGACTCTGTCTTTAGTTTTAGCAATGTCTATTCAAACAACTGATAATAAAGTATGACAAATATTATAATTACTGGTCAACTGATTGCCTTCATTGAAATGATGCCTTGATGAAATAAACTGGGGTTCTGATATGTTCAGTTGGCATGGTAAATCACGTAGTTAGGATGACACACAATGATATTGTTTCATACAGCATTCAAGTTACATTCCATACATTCAGCAGTCTCAACATGATTTGCAATGAAGCAACAGCAAATTTGTTCTACAAATTTTTCTAAAAATTGTGTCCACAATGTGACTCATATACAAATCCACCAGCATTTTCTTCAAAACTTTGGAAATTATGACATGCTATTGAATAGGGATATCAGCAGTAAGGAGAATAATCAAGCTGTACAATATCACTGTTGCTGATGAAATATGATATCACAATAAAACCAACCTTGATTTCATTTTTCAAAAGTTCTTCTTGCTCAGTAGCTCTAAAGGGACAATAATTAGTACAAATTGGATGGAATATATAGCCATGCTACAATCAATTAACTAGAGCTACATTTCATAACTATTCCTGACTTAGTAAGCTACATGGCTTTTATAAGGAGTGTTGCTCAAGGCCTAGTTATAAAATTTCCTTATTTTTGCACTTCTTTTTATTAAATTCTAGTACTAAAAGTTCCTTAATAGTTCCATAATTTTCATAGCACATATAGTGCCATAAAAGTGGCACAGACACAAGGAAACATTAAAATTTGGCATTTTACTTTTAATTTTGGCTAAAACCTAAGACTAAAAGCAGAAATAAGGAAAGAAAGAAGTTTAAAAATGTATTTGTGTGAATTTTGGTTGTAAATTAATGGAACTGGCTTCCTAATTCTTGACTATTTGCAGTCATAAAAATTTTAGAATTGAAAAGTTCCTTAGGTTCTTTTCTGTTAGACATATAAGTTCTTTAAATGTTTTATCCATCTGTATGTAGTTTCCTTATAAAGTGGTTGACTATTTCAAAAATTGCGTAATCAGATAGCAAATCAGGCACAGAGCTCTAATGTGCCCTTCAAAAACTTTCTGTTCATTCTATAAATAAACAGCTGTTCTAGATAAAACCCTGGAAAACTACTACGTTCAGTGGCTACACTCTAGACTAATATTAAACATTTTTCCATCAGATAACTTGCACAACAGTTTTATTCAAGACTAAGGATAAAATCTTCCCACTGGGGACTTTTGAGAAACTTCAACCAGTGATGTAGTACACTAGCTACACCGCCCCGGGGCGGTCTCGTCCCGTACGCCTGATGTGCAGCTAGAGTAATTCTTCAATACCTTCTGGCAAAAAATCTGATCCAGAATGTAGCTAATAAAATAATTAACGTGAAAGCTAGAAATTAGTTTTAATAATTGCTTAGTGTTTTACAAATATGACCAAATAGTTGACTCTTGGTCATTTGCTAAGAATTTTACTGAAAACATCATAGCTATGTCTCCATAGAATGGTTCTTAGAAATAATTTGCTTTATAAAAGAATAACATAGAGTACTAACGAAAAATCTCTTGGTTTCTTTCTTTTTGTTGCTCTGAAAGGCTTTGCGGCTGCAACTGATGAAGTATTTGAAAGAGATGACCTTGTCCTCTTTGCGGCCATTTTGAGGCTGTTTGGCGCCTTTAAGTGAAGTTACTTCATGTAAAGAGTTACCAAACAAAATCGGGTAATAAAAACAAGCCATAATGTAGACACAATATGATAAGAACACACGTTTACTATCAGCAGAGGGCAAATCCAAGGGGCCGGGGGACCATGGCCCTCCAAACGACAGTATTTTCTATAATAAACAATAGTGTTAAGAAACTTTTCACATGAAAAGACAACTAAGGTCCCCACAGCTTCTCGATCTTTTAGTGCTTTTTACTATACTTAGCAATTTTAGTGTTTTTTACTATACTTAGCTATGTACCAGCCAACCATAAAGAAATTGATTATTATTATTATCCGCCCCTGTTTATAAGAAAAAGTTTCTAGGAAAATGGCATCACAAGGCTCAAGTTTCAATCTTTAGTTTCTCTTCGTGTCAACTATCTTAAATTAATTTATTCTTTATAAACTTGTTTTCTTTATTCTTTTTTACAATACTGAAAATAAAGGTAAATTTAAAGGGAAAAAGTCAGGGTAAACTGCTTTAACAAGTATATGCTATTAAACGTTTCTGACACAATTCAAGAAAATTGACGTTCGGGCAGAAATGCGATTTTTTCAAGGACGAAGAAAGTGTTCAAAAAGTGACGTGTGCATGCATTCAGGAACGCCCTCACATGGAAAATAGTGCACCTATGGAAGCTGAAAGGGAGCACTTTACATAAAGACTTTTGACAAGTAAGACCACGTGTCCCATTGCCTTCCCAGTTCTGTCGTCCATGGGTTTTATTTAAGAAAAGAGCGTACTTCTTGCCGTTTCCAGTTTCATTATGACATTATAAGTACCAATTGCACCAAAGGAGAGCAAGTGAAGAAAATTGTTTGAAAAAGAGGCGACAAGTGGGTGGTGCCTCTAACCAGAATAATTCTAGGTTCAAAATCAGAAAAAGTGAAGAATAGTGAGGCTCGGAAAAAGCTTGGTATTCTTATAAAAGAAGAGTGTATCAATTTGCAAAACATTAAAAGGGCTCCTGCTTCAAGCTTTTGACTTCAACTGATAATAAAGATTGCAAGCTGCCGTCGTCTCCTTAGTAGGTCAGCCAAAACAGTTATGGAATCTTGCAATCTTTATAGAGGCCATCTATAAAGATTGTAAAATCCCAAAACTGAAACATGGGGCAGAAGTGACTACAAAGTAGTATCTTGCCAAGCCTTTTCACTCTATTTCATGCAAAAAACTCCCAAGACTTCCCAAACATTTCCTTAGATTTCCAAGGCCTTGTCCTTTTACTTCACAATCAGCATTCTTTGAGCAAAACAGAGTGTAATTGCGTTTTGAAACTTGTCAATTTTATGATAGATGTCGAGTTTAGAAAGTAATATGATTTGTGACAAGTGCGTTTGTTTCTGATGTTCAAAGAAAAGTAGTAAATTTTTTCATGCAAATTTAGACCAACTACAGAGTCCGATAAAGCTAGACAACACTCTATGTTTTCTTTCAAGGTTGGCGAAATTGCTGTTTTCGGTTGCTTTGCACACACATTGCTTTGGTTACACGGTTGCTTTGAAAGTGGCAGAAAATGCTTAAGCTTCTTTGCCCAAAAAGCAATGATATGATTCCACTCTGAACGATGACTAAAATGCCTTCTGACTTCTTCACAGAATTTCCAGATACTTCCTTAGATTTTAAAATTCCAAAGTTTTTAGGAAACTTCATTACAAGTTGTTGGAACACAGGTCTCGCGGAAATGACAGAAGATTGAAATGGCAACGTTTGACAAGGATCATTATGACATGGTAAAAGCTATCTTCATGAATTCTCTGCCGACTGTATGTACGACAGTCTAGATATATCTCTGCTTTTGGCTGTTACCTGGATGACCTCGAATCCATGCAAAAGGTTTCAAAAGTTTCCGAGACACAAGAGTCGGTAAACTTATATGTCAGCGCAAGAAGACTAGTATGCCAACAAGATTCAAGGATCTAAGTGAGGAGACTTTACTCTTAATGTGGAATTTTGGTTCATTGGTAAGAGCATAGTAAGTTTGGTCACTATCAATGTCAGTAAATTGCCGAGAGGTTATCTTCTAGAGGAGGGAGGACACTTTCATGACTGGAAAAATTGAAAACCCTTAAAAAGCCAGACCTAAACAATAATATCCTTTTAGTTTTTGGAAAACCAATCTGTCAAATGCTCCCACCCCATCTCAGCCAGCATGCTACCGATCAATACCAAGCAACAAGCACCAAAAAGAGAAGACGAACGGTAGCAGGCTTGAGGACATGCATACAAGTATGAAGTAAATACATTATCGATTTTCTTATGAGCTCTATTTAATAGCAAGCTAATATACATTGTAAAATACTAAGAAATATCCAAAAGATAATACTAAATATAAAATACATTAATTTTTATGCTACCGAGCAAATATTACAACCCCACAACACTAAAAGCAGCTTTCCGTAGTGCTAGAAATTCCTGAATACATAGCAGCCCTGCAAATATTTCCTGAAGACGTACGTTCTACTACGAATGTAAATACATTACATCTTTAAAGGCCCAAAAAGGCAGATTGCAGTTGAATTGTTGAGCAGGCACTCTCAATCATACACCTCATCAATACTTCGCTAAAATACTTTATTTTACTTCTACAACCCACCATATAAGCACAACACCATAAAGGATAATAACAACAAAGCAACATAACAACAACTTAACAAGTTTATATGCAGTTGTCAGGAAACTGAATGCCAAACACAGCTTTGCATACATAAAGGGGCGTGGGGGACATAAATTGAATTTTTGGCCACGCTCTCTACTTCCCTGAAGATTTTCTACTACCCCCCCCCCAATTTATATTCTCATCAGTTTTAAAAAAATCCAGAGCACCATCTTGGCAAAAAATGGGGGCGTTTGTCCCGATACCCCATCCTACCCCCGTGGCTGCGTCACTGTATGCATATATCTGGAAGTTAAACTGAATCTCACATCTTCATCCCCATAGCTGTTTTCTACTAATGGACAATCTCAAAAAAGTAATTTTATAAATAAAGCTAATGTGGGTATATCAAATAGAGCCTTATGATCCCGCTTTGGTTTCTTGGTGGTAAAAATCTTCGGATAGACAAAAATTCCTACCTCTCGAAGCTTCAAAGATCTCTGATGATACTGCTAATGAAAAAAGGGGAAAAATCGCAGTTCCTATCTACAGGAATTTAGGGATCTTCATTGAGAAAATGGAATGCTATAAAGGGGGGCAGAGAGGAGCACACGCGCCCATTTGCCTTTCATTTGAGGAGCAAAAGTGCCCTTTTTGAAACACAATTGTTTGCTTTCCCGTTAGGATGGATATATATATATATATATATATATATATATATATATATATATATATATATAGATGGAGATAAAATCAGTTAGTTTCATAATTAATATTTGAGTGGAAAAGAGAACTGCATATTTCATTGCATGAAGTGTAGCACCTGCTAAAAGATGCAACGAAAATATCTAAAAGAGATCCCTTGGCAGTCCTCAATTGTTTCCAGGCACTTTGTTCCCCTGTGGTTTTGGTGCCATTTTGTTCCTGCGGTCCCACCTTGCCCCTTTGTCGTTCCGGTGTCCCTGTAGATAAACGTGATACACGTTTTTTTTATAAGAAAATCACTATTTTGCCTGAGCCTCAATTTTCTTAACTTTTCCCGAAATTGAGCCTCAGATTTTCTTAAATGTTTCTTAACTTTTGCTGAAATAAACTAGCTAGAGTGGTTTACACTTTCGTTAATACTATTGTATACTTGAATTTGAATTCCATCTTTAACATTTTGAATGCAATAACGACGAAATTACCGATTTTTGGCCTATAAAAAACTGAATTTTGGAATTTGAGCCTCGTGATTTTCTTACGATTTTCTTAAGATTTTGACGATTTGAGCCTCATTTTCTTATAAACTTTTTTCTTATAAAAAAAAACGTGTATGCTGATTGCCCTCTTCTTACTTATTTTAATAATCGGTTATGATATCAACTGTGAAAGTTCCTAGCCCAAATACTCATCAATGAATGCTCCTATATCAAAAGTAAGTCTTCTCACAGAGTAGGTGAATCGAATTTTGGAGTGCAACGGTATTACTGCATACCAACAACTAGATTACAATACACAGATAAACAGATAGAGAATCACTGATTTCTTGTCGTGGTCTTCCTATGAGTTGCATGAGATCACCTAATTTAAGCATGCTCTAATACAATTCTATAAAGATGTGGGAAGCATTTAAAAAGTATTGGGCCATATGCATTCAGGGGCACTCCCAAAAACAGAAAAGTAAAACTCCGTAAGCGGCAAAGGGGCAAAGTTCCTAAAAATTTGCGAAAAGTGGGGCACACGCTCCTCCCCTGTTCCATTTCAGTTCCTACTAAGTACAGTTTCAGCAGAGGACTTTGATCAGGCGCACAACTAGGGCAGGGGGTCTACTCCATAAAAAGGACACTAGGCCACGTTGTAGCTTGAAACAAACTTTGCAAGATTTAGAAACTGAACAAGTATTCCAGGGATTCTTCTTGATTTCGTTACTTTCGGTATTGAGTCTTGCTACAATTGCCAACTCAAACGAAATTCCAACTTTTCCAAGAAAAAGGACACTTCTCCTGTTTTGCTGGAAAGAGCAGGGGTCTAGATGCCCAGGATTCCCTTAGTGCCTTGCCTGTCTATTCCTCTGCTGCTTTATGCCATTCCATGAGCACCAACAAGAAACGCCTCGGACAGCTAAATTTGAACTTTGATTGTACCAGACTTGCAAAACATTCTTGCAAACGAAGCGAATCAAACTATGAAAATTCCTCCATATTGTAATTTTCTATAAAGAAAATCCTCTTTCAATGCTTAGAAAGGAGATAGTGGTGTACTACAAAAGCACTACAACTGACAAGGAGGCAGAAATTCGGAGGCTAGCTGAGCCATTTTCCGAAGAGAGCTGGTGATTATTCTTCCCTTTCAAATCATTTTGAAGTCTTGTATTCAAATCAAGGCCAGCCATTTAAAGGTTACTAAGCTACTGATACAAAAAATAGCTTATATTACCTACTGTGGGCCATGTAATAGTTAGCATAAAAATTCTTTATATCGTTGGTCGAGAAAGATTCTTTATTTAGAGACGCAGTTATTTTTAATGGACGTAGACCTTACATGCAATAATACGTAAACCCAGAGGCATAGAAAGGCAGAGTACCTCTCCGTCGGTCAGAGAGTTGTCCCTTTCTTGTTTGCATAGGTACCCCCAAAGGTATGTGTCCCCCATTTTAATAATACTGCTTCTATCCCTGTTTATACAAAGCACGTTAAGGAAGTCCAGCTTTAACACGAGATAGCACTACGAATCAATATCTAAAATCTGATTCAGGGGTGCACAGCAACGACATATAACTATAACTTCAACATAAGGTGAGAGAACTCATTTTGCTCAGGATTAGGGTCAAGGTATTTTCTAATGAGGAGATGACTATTAGGGCAGAGGGGGAGGGCTAAGATATAGCTTGTAGGATATGAGAAATGCTACTACAAATCCAAGAAATGAACTAATACTCTTACGCTGGGGGTTACCATGCTACGATGGGGGGGCTATAACCTGCTAGCTCTCGTCTAGCGTTACCCCTGTGAATGCTTGATATAACTGGGGTAGATGATTTGGTTATTAATTACTCCTAGGGTATTTTTCTGAGGTAGGGAAGTTTATTTTGCTAGGATAAGACAAAAGCACCAAAAGTAGCAGGGGTGCCATCTATTACCTCACAAACCATTCTATTGTTCTAGCAAAGTAGGAACAGTTTGCTTTTTTAGTTTTTTATTTTTTTCTATTCAGACATCAAACTAAGAGAAAACACAAATATTACATTACGATGTACTCCCATAGCCAAACAAGACACTGGGTAACCGAGTTCTGGCTATGGGTAATACCTACATTTTAACAACAATTTATAATACTTAGGAAACGAAAACCGAAACGAGAACACAACAAAACAGAATGCTGCATGTGGAAGAGAGAGCGGCCTAAAGTTCATTACCAATTCATGGGCTTGATAAAAAACTATACAGATGAACGATCTAGCCTACAAAATCGGTCAGACGTACATTATTAAATTTTCTCGATGCTGCCTTCAAGAAACATTTGCCTAAATGTTATATAAAAGGTACTAAAAATGCACCAAAATATGCAAGTATATATATACGTTTCAAGACGTTCCCCTACGAGCCTCTTGTTCTCAACAACATTATTGTACTTAAAAAATTGAATTGAATCTTCAATCACCACAAGTTTCCTTTAATAAGAGACAAGTTTTTTAACTTCATTGGAATTCCTATAACAACAACAACTCAGATTACGCAACTGTGATGCAAGAAATAGGGGGATCTTCAGGCTTTGTTAGGCATTTAATTGAAGGTTTTTCTATTTTGTTTTTATCAAAAATTTTCATGTTAAAACAGTTTTTTCAAGTTGTCATATGACACTCAGTCTGCCAATATTTCTTAATTTTTGCCAAACTTCAGCCTTATGCTACTTATAAACATGTTCCTTATAAAGAAAACGTGCAGTAATACAATCAATGCGCTTTGAGGGGAATGACATCAAAACACCTCGATAAATATACAGAAAAACTTACGCATGTTTATCATACAAGCATCCCTCTGCCCTGCAGTTCCAGTGTCTTACTTGAGCCTGAAAACTCCTCTGGAAATACAATACATTTGTAATTTGTTCCCTTTGACTGTCCGTACAAAGTTATCGGCAAAAACTCAACATTATGTTCCACATACAGACACAGTTTGTCATATGCGTCAGGGTAGTCTCTCTTCAAAACAACACCATACCTTCTTAAACCATACGAAACCTCTCTGCAATAGTAGCGTCTTGCTTCTGTTTCGTTGATAAAATGGTGGCTTTTGCTTTTTGGCAAGTAAAAGACTCTTATTTCATAACTTGTCTCTGGATATGGCTCCAATTCATGACTCAAAAAGATGCCATTCAGTGGTATTTTTGAACATCGTAGAAGGGAACTTGAATTAAAACGCGATCTTGTTGCGGATTGAAGCTGATTCTGCTTTCCAACAAACACTGTCAAATTTACTACGAATTCAATCTCAGGGTTGTAATCCAACAACGTTTGCTGCAATAGCACTTGGTGCTTTGTGACGATGCCATCATTCAATACCTCGTTGAGAGTTGCATAGGATGGGTCATCTACAAACGAGTTAGTTCCAGAAGAAAGAAAAAATTTAGCAGCCATTGGAGATGAGAATGATATCAAAACGCAGCCACGACCGCTTTCTCGAAAACCTTCTAATGCCAATCTAGATAGCTTTTCATTTATGTCCTTTTTAGTTTCAAAACGGCGTACTAATGCTTTCATGTAGTAACTAATTCTCCCGTAAAAGCATGACAATTTGTGCTCATTCCAATGGGCTTTGCGGCACTCTTTACTACAATAGTATGTAAAACATGATACGCAAGAAGTAAACTGTGATCTTTGAGACCAGTCAACAAAATCCTTATTTTTGCACGGGCCAAACGCGCAGCAAATCACACGACTTTCAGGTCGTTTTGATCGGGTATTTAAGGGAACGAAATACTCTCCTGATGACGCTCCATCGCTTTCATGAGAGAGAAAATCGTCCACATTTTGAGAGAAATTCGCGTCAAGCATTGAGTTCGGCATAAAGAAATCTTCATCGTCAACTTCATACCCAAAATCAATAGATGAATCGGAGAAAAATGCTGTATGATCACTGAAAACAGTTTCCGTGTCGGCTATTTCATCTTCACACTCTGAAAAACGAGGCGAGCGCAATGGCGATCGAAAAGGTAGCTGTGTGGAATGACGGTGAGGCAATGCCTGATGCAAACGAGGCGAACGCTGCTGCAAAGATAATGTCGATGAACCACCAGAAGAGTTGAGAGATCTTATAGGTGAAACTAAAACACCATCGGGCTTGGTTATTAAATCTGGTAGGGATCGGCCGATCGTGTGTTGATCATAACTATCATTGCTTTTTCTGGAGGAGAGTTCTCGAAAGCGTCTTGGCGGAGATGTAGGAACTGAATGGAAACTCCGGCTCTTTAGTGAAGAAGTCTTACGATCTTCTGACATTTCACGTAGGCTTGTTGCCTTTCGCTTATGCTGAGGAGAATTATTAAGCGTCCGGATAATGGGAGAGCGCAAAGAGCCGCCACGAGAGGGATGATATAGTGATTTACAGCCTATATCATCCCGTAGATGTGTGGGTGATACTTTAGGCGAGCTACTAGGCCTATTAACAAGCTTAACTCTTAAGTTTTCATATGAAGCATCATTTAGTCGCTCAGTTAAAAGAGAGCAAGGGGAATCTGCATAGATGTGAGATTCAGTTAATTTGTTCCTTTTGATGCTTGTCTGTACCTGTGACATGTGAATATCAACAAAATTTTTTGTGATGACATTCCCTTCTGGGTTGTCAATGAAAATCTCATCATAATTCATCTCAGTTGACTGTCTTATTGGTTCAATTCCTGTTTTTGTCTCAGCTTTAGGCCCAAGATTTAACGTTAGTCGAGGGGCATTTAATTTCGCAGCTCTGCCACGCCTGTTCCTTACAGCAGAATTTCCCTGGCTAATCAGGCCATTAACATCATACGTTGAAAAAAACTCAATAGCAGATACTTTCTCTATACTCCCATCTGTATCTGGTTCGTGCAACAGTTTTGGAGTTGAAACCACGTGCAAATCCTTTCCTACGTTCATCTCAACAATTGAGCTTTTCTCGGTATTCCTTTCTTCATATAAAGGTGCAGACTGTCCAAAAGAAGACTCCTTTTGAGGGGGTGAATTTGATACACCTACATCAACAATATCAGCAGATTTCCATGAGATTTCTTTATCCAATGAATCACGATTTTGATCATTTTCAACAAGATCCAAGCTACCCGACCTATTCAATGACCCCTGGCTCACAAGGAGGCTGTTCAATGAGTGTCTGCTGCGGATGTAGTCCGAAAACGTCGTGTCCGTTATGTCCGTAAAAGCATCACTATCATTTCCTTCATCTTCTGATGTGAATGGAGACCTGCCTTTTTTCAGCTGACGATTTATTTCATACTCCCGTAGTAGTTCAATTGCATCATGCTCCTTCTCATTCACTTGAAGGTTCTTAATATTTTCATCATAATCATCATCTTCAAAGTTGATCAAATATCGCAATTGTTCAAGGAAATCAAATTGTCTACTACGCAAAGAAAAGTGCCTCTTCTTCTTAATTTCATCTTCCCCATCATCCTTGTAATCTATACCTCTCGATAATGCGATCTTTCTCAACAGCTTTGATTGATCATCAGCATCCATGTTGTGTATTACTAATTTCTCCTCCGAATTCATGGAGCTCTGCCTATCTTCTAGCCATTTCCGCAGCCTCTTATCCTTCCTAAAAGAATTCCTAGAACGAGGTTTGTCACGAGACTTAAATTGTTGCAAATTTTCTGTGCCCTCATCATAATTATCCGTTACAGAGTTCAAACTACTTTCAATGACATTGCTACAGCTGTTGTACGCTGTGTTCGAACCGTTTTCATTCAGTTTTTCTAGGCTTTCACATGATGTCTGAAATGCAGTTTTTAAGACTAAATCGATGTCACTTACTTTTTCATTGCTGTTTCCATCAACATCAGGACAGCTTCGTTGCTGCAGCCAATAATGATCCTGTTTCGGGCTCTGCACTACACCAATGCCCCTTTCAGGTGTTAACTCTAACGAATCACTCTGATGACTTTCACTTAAGAAAACTGTAAAGCCGTAAATACTCGTTCTTTGCGCATTCTTCTCATTTGCCAGTGATACCAACTCTGTTTTCTTATCAGTAATGTTTACATCTGTAATTGGGATGACTTTCTCGTTACAATCATGCAGATGGTCTTCTTTGTTTTCAGTCACATTACCAGTCAATTGTCTTTTTGTATTTGTAATCTCATTCCACTCCTCGCTGCATGTACTCAATGGCCTATCTTCCGATCTGCATTGGACACTAACTAATTGATTTTCCTTTTCTTTGGGATTAGCGTTCAGAGCAGCATGTAATTCCTTTTTTGTGCCATGATGCTGTTCTAAACTAAAGTTCTTTGTTGAGTTCTCCTTTACATTTGTCCTAAAACGCTGCTCCTTCGGTTCGCAAACTGCAAACGATGCCGGTTTATCAGCAGTTTCAATTGAAAATGTTTTATTTCTTTGATCTAGTCTTACATTGTTGTTATTGTTGTTATCCAGTGATCCCACGATTTTATTTGCCTCGTATAAATGCTTCACATTCTTGTCAATATTCGCTGACATTGTGCCCCTCTGTTGCGGCTCATGTTTAATAATATGCTTTGTTTCGACTATAATTTTTCGAGTTGCTTTGGAAGGGCTTTCAAACTGTTCAACTAGCTTTGAAACTGCTTTTCCTTTACATTCGTCATGTTTACGTTGGGAAATCAACATTGTTTCATTCTCAGCTTTACTTATGGATACAATACCCTTACCGTAGATTTTCTTTCCACGTGGGCTTGTCGTATCTGTGATTTCTTGTTGGACATCAGGCACACTGTCTCCTTTACGTGGTCCTAGATACTCCAAAGACTTAATAAGCTCATCTAAGTTGGTTTCTTTAATTGGCCTTCGCTCAAAGTTTGTTGACATTCTTATCTTTGGCTTTCTTCGCGAAATCTCAGCACTTTTTGTCTTCCTCAATGCTCCATATGCACTTGCTTTCAAGGTGTTGTTGTCAAAGCAAACTGAAGAAGGGCGATCTCTGTAAAACCAAGACATGTTTTCAAACAATCCTTCAGGTAGGCTAGTCAATGATTTTGACCTCACTCTATTGTGCTTCGATCTTGATAGTAAATCTACCGTGCCTACATTTTCAATGAGGCCCTCATTGTCTTTTCCTACCTCAACATCAGTAGAAATAGATTCAATTTCTGCCTTGGTTTGAAAACTGTCGAAGCCGACTTTCTGTGGTAGATCATTTTGACCTCTTTCAAAGATTTTATCAGCAAGCAAGAGTGAATACTCGTAATGGTTATCAGTTGCTGATAATTCTTCGTGCCTATTCACCGCATTTTGAAAATCATTGTCATCTACAGATTGGATTTGCTCCTTTTCTGTGCTTGGATTAGTTACGCCAAAATCCCCGAAACAACTAGGATTGATTACGATTCGGAATTCATTGTTAGCATCATAATCCTTGACTGTACTGCTATCAACAGTTGTGATAGGGGCCTCGATACCATAGTATTTTGCAGTAGTTTCACGTTCATGATAAAAGTGTTTGTCTTTTGCTGTACCACTTTCTACAATATCCTTGGCACTCGGATTTTCAGTCGTAACACTGTGTTTACTATCAATATACACGGTACAAACGCTAGTAGGAACATCTCCCTGCTCCTCCGCAATAACAAGAGGTTCTCTACTAAGACTGCTGCCGAATGCACATCCAGTTTCGCTTACTATGCCAAAGTTCTGAGCAATTTCAGCTATTTTATCATAACCAATTGAAAATGTGGTTGGACTTTCATCAACTTGCGCAGTTTCGATAGCCTTTTGGTTGAGGGTTTTGGAGTTTGATTTGTGTTTATCACCAATTGAAGGCTCTGCAGATTTTTTCTCACATTCACGACCGACAATGGAATGCTTCATAAATTCGCTCAAAACCTCAGCATTGATTGGTCTATTTGCTTCAGATTCTACGCTTTTTTCACTTGGAAGATTGTTGTTTTTCTTGCTTTCAAAAGATATGCGATGGGTGTTTCTTTCAGGTGATATTTCATTTTTCTTCGGCATTCTCATTGTTATTTCAATTCTTCTATCAACGGAAACCAAAGGGGCGAGCCTTGTATTCTTTTTATTAATTACAGCATATTCGCCTTGATTCCTTACAGAAATTCCTCTCAAAGAATAATTGGAAACAGGCATCGCTAGCGTACCCTTGGTGAAAACAACGCTCTGTACTTGACCCATACCCAACGTTGAGCTTCTATCAATAGTTATATCTTCTGTCTCAAATTCTTGGGGCTCAAAATTGGGGGCAGAAATTTCGTCCCTCGTAGAATCAGCTGGTAACTGTGGTTTTGACAACAACAAATCAAAGTTCAAATTCTTAGCTCTGTCACCATGAAGATTCTCACTACTAGATAATGTATATTCTTGCTCAAGAGGGGTATGAAAACTAGACTGACTTACAGGTTCGTTGCTTGGTACCAATGAGCAAAGCCTGTTCTTTTCAGCATCCTCATGAAACTCGATCGATGGCACTCTTTCAAGCTGGCGAGTTTGTGATGCAACATCTGTTGGAAATACCTCGTAATTTGGTTCAGTATTCAAAGAATCGAGTCCAAAAAGTGCTGTTGCTCCTCCTTCGAGATAATTAGAAATACCTGCCCGACCTGATCCGCTTTCACTGAAGTTCCCATTGTGAACAGCTGCTAATGTTGTTAAGCAGTCCAGTCCATTGACATCCCCTTCACAATCAAATGTTTGTGTTGGGTTTGTTTTGAATATCTCATTACTATCATACTCATTACAGCCAGCACAACAAATAGCAGGGTGTACCACGTCACATGATGTAGTATTGTCTTCATCAACACACACTGTATCGACGTCAAGCGTCGGAATTGGGTCACAAACAATTGGTGATAATTTTTCAAATTCGTAGCAAAGAGCTTTCTTTTGATAAGAAATTCCAAAATGGCCAGGTAATATTGCACGTCTTTGTCTGTGTTCGCAATCCTTTATAAACCTGCTAAAATAATAGTCAATATCTCTTGCGATTTCACAAATATCCCTTGCAAAATATGGATCTCTATTAGCAACACTGAAGCCAAAATGTGATCTTGAACTAAGCTTTTTTGTGCTAAGTTCTATGATCCTATCAGCATTGTTTATAGCACAAAACAATTGAAACGGTACATTGTTGATAACATCAACAAAAACACCATGGTTCAATAACAGGTCTCGAAAATAATACAAAAATCCTGCATTCTTTGGATAGTCTGTCAAAGCTAGAACAGTTTCTCGCTTGTTTAATTGAATTTGGCTGCAACTTTCTGTGTGTAGGCACTCTTCCCAACCCAGTCTTTCACTTCCTCGCACATTAAAAGCGTGAAAACAGTCATCCACCGCATTAGCAGAAGTCTTTAAAATTATCTTTTCGTCAATATCAGTCTCTTCCAGCTCACTTATAGTAGCCAAAGCATTGATATTATCATTCGTTCTAGGGCAAATTCCTTCGCTCTCATTTTCAGTTATCCACTGATTGAATCTGTCGTCATCGCTGACATCAGCACTTTCAGTCCCACTAGATACAAGTAGGTCATAATCAATTTCCTTAAAACTTTCTGTTGATTCTTCTGATTCATAGTCCTTTTCAAAACAAGATCTTTCTGCATAACCAACATTTCGATCAAAATCAAAATTAGCTTCTTCTGAAAAGTTATGCTCTCTGTCAAAATTTGCAAAGTAATTTTCTTCATCAGAAAAAGCTACACTCTGTTCAACTTCAATGAATGTTTCTTTAACTTCTTCTTGAGCATCAACAATTGAATTCCGAGAACTAACATTAAATTCCTCATCAAAAACACATGGTGAATTTTGTACTTCACTTTGAAAATCACAAGAAACATCGTCTGTTCTTTTATCTGATAGATCATCACACTGAAAAACAATGCCATCATTAGCCACTGCGCTCTCAGTAACAGTTTCATTTTCACTGTAATTTGCAAAAGCATCTTTTTCACTGAAATTTCTCTGAGAAGAATCCTTTTTTGTATACATAAAAATGTCGGTATTTTCAGCATCCATCTCTAAATGCTTGTTTATGTTATCATCCAATTTCATGTCTTCCTTTTCAGTAGGGGAATTTAATATCTCAGAATTTTGCTGCTGATGCTTCAGTCCTCCATTGTGTTCATAAAGTGAGTTATCTGTACTGCTGCAAGTCTCTAAATCATAAAACTTTGTGGCAAAACAAACCTCCTCATTACTAAATTTCCCTTGATTCTCCTCCACAGAGATCTCTTTCACTTTATTTTTAGCTGTACACCCTTCATCTGTTCTACAACCTCTGCTTAATTCCTTTTGAAAATGGCAGTTCTCTGATTTGCATTCACCATATTTATAAGCATCCTCTATCTCCTCCCTATAGGAAATCTTTAAGATTCTTTCTTCTGAAGCCTTGTATCCACTGACTTCCAATGAATTGTCACCTTTCTCTTCCAACTCATTATGAATTTTTATCATTTCTTGTACATTGTCACTGAGCTGATGGTCAAAGTTTGTAGTCTCGTTTTCAATAGATGTCTCAATACCATGCATTGATGTTACGTGATTTGATTCATTGTTTTTCTCAAGGAGCCCACTGTTAACGTCTATAATGGGGTGTGCTGCATCAGGTAATTCTTTCGTATCATGGTCTACATTGAAGGGCTTTGTAGATATATTACTACACCCATCAATGATCTCATTACGGCAAGTACTGGCCTTACCTTGACCATACTTGACGTGTAAAGATTCGTTTATGTCACTTCCTTCTGTGTATATTCCATTGCAAAAACTAGGCACTTCCCCTTCCAAATCAACATCTTCAAAAAATTCAAGTTTCTTTCTTGTATCATGTCTTACTGCGTCATATCTTGTACTATCTCCATCACTCAACTCACATTGCCTATCAGGTGAGTTCCCAACCTCTTTTCCACTGTCATATGAGGTGCTTTCAGCCTCGTTTGGGAGATCACCAATATCGTGAATCTCTGCAGGATTGAAAATATGAGTAAATTGTTTGCAAAAGCTTTCATTGACGTCAGAAAAAAATTTATTGTCTTTAGAAGTAGCAGGTGCAATTTTATTGACGAACTGCTCGTTATCACAGTCAACGGGGAATGAGTCTTTGTGTTCAAACTCATAATGCCTTCCATTCTTTTCTTCAGAACTGCATAGTTTCAAATTATCAGAACTAGAACTCATGTTTTCAGAGCTCTCTAAATGTGCTTCTATTAGGCTACCTAATACAGACTCATTAAGATACAGAACTTCACCACTGGGAGTTTCATGTGGACTTAAATTGCCTGAAGTATCTTCCATAACATCATTCACATGTCCATCTACATCATAAGCATTTGGAGGGTCATTATTCTGAACTACGTCACACATTGAGTCCGAGGGGTTTAAACTAGCTATCTGCATCACGGATTTCTCGATATCAGATTCAATTTCATCCTTTGAAATATGACCCACAGCTTCTCCCTCAGTATCTTCGCAGTATTTCATCTTCTTCCCCTGAATGTTGGGTAAGGAACTACCATCTAAAAATGCTCTATCCTTTTCATAACCGGGTAATAAATCTGTATTTTGGGGATTACTTTTTGTGAGGTTTTCATCATTAACTTTTTTCTGAGCAGGTTTAGCTAATTTTCTGTTGCGCATACTGCCATCTGATACATCTGATGTCCTTTTTTCCTTGACCTCTTCAAATTCAGAGCAATTAAACTCAATACTTTCACCAAAATTATCTGATGGCCTTAATCCTATTTCTAGCTCTAGTTCATATACCATCCATCCTTCATTATCCTCGTGTACTGATTTCCTGGATAGGCCAGAGTTGAGTTCTGACTGTGTTTCCTTATCATTGCTTTTCAAAAGGTCTATCTGCGCTACTAGGCTACCATCTTCTTTTTCTTGCGATCTATCAAAGACAATTTTCTCTTTTTTACAATATTCGGGTTCGTGACTTGAAGGGAGATCACATGCATTATTTACTTGAGTGTTCTTGGTTGTCTCCACTGGATCAACAGATTTATGTGAAATAAATCCACAGCCGGCTTCTTTTGTTTCTGAGGTCTTCACATGAAAGTCTACTGAAATGCGATCCGTTTGTGTTTCCTGTTCACATCTTGGTACTTGTTCAAAGCAATCATCGCTACAAATATCTTCATTCACGATCAGTAAAACATCAGTCAGATCATCTTCCACTTCTGATTGTTCAAGCTCGTCTTTGCACTCGCACTTACCGACTAAATCCTTGTTTTTGTCACTTACATTCGCTTCTTCTAGCTCGTCATCATGTGCCTGCCTACGATAATACAGCCAAGCTCCGACCAAGCCGAGATACGTGAACATGACAACCCAGATATGAAAAGCTTTATTGGTACTTACCGAGTCGAACAGGGTTGCTAACCTCCAGCAAAACGCTAACAGATCTAATTCAGCCTTCATTTTCCACTTCCACCTTCTCTGGAAGACTTGTTGTGGTGTAGTTATAAATACCAGACGGAATCACGGAGGTATAATCCATATTGATTTTACAGCCGCAGGTGGTGTCAATCACTGCAAACTCTTATGACCCTTCAGTGCTTAGGCCAAACCAAAACAACGCAGAAAATCTAGCATGGACAATATTGTTGAGCTAGTTCATCTGCTGAACATGAAAACAAAAACCTGGTCATCTGTTGAAACATGTCGTTAAGGTGATCTTGAGACAATTAGCCCGGAAGCAGTATCAAAACATTGTTATAGGAACTCACTAATACGGGTTGTCTTATCATATAAAGAACGTGCACATGCCATCTTTCACGGCTGAACTTTAGCCAATCCTTTGCACAAAAGAGATTTAAAATCTACCAAAAGGTAGTTAAAACCTGTTTCATATTGATGCCCATGGACAATAGATATTCCATAAAGCAATTACAATATAATAAATAAGACCTTTATCGGCATCGTCCTTTTCAATTGCGGATAAATTGTTTGCAAACAAATTCCAGGTTATCATAATCGACTGTACAGTGTTGGGCATAGGTGCAGTCCCGCAGTGGGAAAGTGCCCTATTTCATTCGGTATTTTGTCTCAAAATGAAGTAGCAAATGTGCTGACTGCAGTAGTTGCTGTTGTTGTTTTTGTTGTAGGTTTTGTGCGCACAGTTAGAAAAGAAATGCACATTTTTTGAAGGAATAAATTTTTGAAAAATATGTAAAGCTCAGTATAGCTGAAATTTAAGAACAATCTAGGAATAATGGCAGCTTCATCAAGAGTTCGAATTTTTATGTAGTCCAGTTATAGTACTATTCTTGTAGATAAACTTTTGCGCTATAGATAAAATATTTATTATTCCGTTCCTCTTTTGACTTGCTCTATATGGAGTACAACATCAACAAAAATTTTAAATATATTCCTTTAATTTTAAGACAATGTTACACCTTTGGCTCTAAATAGCAATTTAAGAATAATCCTAGACTCAAAACCATAAACCTTTGCTGTGGACATACGACAAGAATCTCCTCCGTAGAGGTCTACTTTATTACCCTGCTCTGTCATCTTTGCAATGCTCTTTGTGCTAGCTAGGGGAGCTTACAGCTCCAAAAGTACCCAAGGGACACCTAAGGGGGCCGAATCCTCAGCTCTACACCACTGGCTGAGTGCCTCCAAACTTTCATTATTCCTTCCAGAAGAATTTTAGGAGTTCGTTTACTTTAAAATCATCCATCGGCGAAGCGATGGAAGCAAGTGCTAACGTAACAAGCTAGGACGCTGAATTCAGCACAGGGGTGTTGTGAGTACACTTCGTGGGCCAGCTGCGGCCCACCGCCCAGTTTTTCATGTTCTACGTCAATTTTTGAAAATATCTTTATATAACATGGTAGAAAGTTCAGTACTGGATTTTTGAAGTCTAAGAAAGTGTGAAAGTGTATTTGTTTTGAAAATTCATTAGTCTGTATACAAATGTTATATATGATATTTGGCTACACTCTAAAAGTTTATCTGCTGTTATTCACGAAGATTATCATATTTCCAAGAGTAAATGGCGCTCTTTTCACTTCCCACTAATGTGCATGCGCAAAACATTTACCAGAAAAGCTTGAGAAAGTCTTGCTACCTAAGTCCTGAAATATCTAAGAAATTTTTGGTACTGAGGCCAAAATATCTTTCATATTAAAAAATTGTATATTATTCACTTCTTTATCAGCGATGGTGTAAATAATAAAGATAAGCTCAAAACACTGCTTTACTGCTTCCATTTGGTAGCAATTCTGCAAAGTTGAGGACGTCATTTAAGTGAGCTACAAATTTATATAGTACTCATGCGTCAACAGGGTACTTGTAGTCAGTGGTGTAGAACAGGGGGCGCGAGGGGACGGGGTGCAGCCCCCTAGCTGTAACCTGAGGGGGCTCGCCCTCTATCTCCGTAATTTTCTTGGAATTCAAGCACTGAATAGTTATTTTATGGTAAAAGATTACTTTAGACTTTAAAAGCTGTCGAAAATTGCTAACTAGCAAGATAAATCTGACAAGACAAGTATTAGAAATATGTTGTTCATTGAGCAATGTTCTCAGTTTCTTATACAACTAGGTAGACCAACTTCTAAGTTTCTTATAAAACCTTATGCACGAGAAGAGCCCCCTAGCTATAAATTTACTTTCATATCACTGCTGGTAGCGCATGGCAGTGATCAGGGACGTAAATTCAGTATATTTTGGGGATGTCACAGGCTTGCCCTGAGAAAGATTTGTCTGAGACCTGTTTTATTTTAGTATCACTAGTTGATCAAATGTGGATCAAGTAGGTCACCATGCAGAAATATCTTGTTTTACCGTTTTTGTCCTTCGAAATGGCAAATTTTCAAGGTTGAGGTAGCTCAGCTCCCATACCCCTTGCGTTTTGTCCCTGGTGTTGGTAGTGGCGGCAGCAGTGGCGGGGAAATAGTGGCCTAGCTCAAGTACAATGTGTCAAAAGGTGGCTGGTGAAATGGAATACCGACCACTAATCATCTACACTCATGGATAACAACTAAATCCCATATCGGTTTCGTACGTCAATGCTAACCAATGGTGAACCATCGAATTCCAAAAGAATTTGCTGTGTAACAAAGTACTCATCTCACAAAAGCTAGTACTTAGAAGGGGGATTTGCACTACACTGATTCTGGCATTCTTTGATTGACTGTTGTATGCTGCTCTTACAATACCTAAATCTAGCCTAGTTTTCACGAAAGGACATAACTTCAATATATTTTGGGGGGCGAGAGGTTTGCCCTGCAACAATTTTGTCTGTGACTATTTCCTCGGCAGGGACGGTGCCAGCCATCGCAGACTGGGGGGATTTTGGGTGTCACGTTCGAAAGTTATGGCGTAATTTGTTTGCCTTACCCATTTCAAACTCTTGCTTGAGGTCCCTCACCCTCTCCCTAGCATTTGCTCATAGTTTTTGGGCGAATTAGAAAGTAGATCTTGGTGAGAAATGGGGGAGGGAGACAAGTCTCCCCAGTTCCCCCATGGCACCGCCCCCGATCCTAGGTTATGTAAGTTGCCCTGCAAAAATTCATCGCACTTAATTTTCGTCCCTGTTTCTATGAATTGACAAAACCATATGCTGTAGAGGCTCTCTTCTTCCATCACTCTAAGTCTTTTAGTTACTTCATTTGTGGAGACAATATTTTCCAATATGTTCTAAGGATTCCAAATCCGTTTGGCAGCTATGATTTCTTTAAGGCCTTCTCTTTGGCTCACCAGTACACTCTTTTTTATGAAAATATCTAAATTTTGCTTAGCCTCTATAATCTACGGGTTTTTTGTTGAGTCTTAATTACTCTTATATTATTACTACTATATTACTATCTTATTACCAAGGATGTAACTTCACCTTAAAATCAGAGGAATAAAAAATTCAGCGCTTTGTTGATTTCTTTCTTCATAAATAAGAGCAAAAATTGAACAGAACAAGAAATATTATAGTGACAGTGCAAAAGTTAGTCTACAATTAGCATTACAAAGATCGACGAATAACCTGATGCCGCGCTACAATCGAGCTATCGTCGAACTCAACTGTATTAGGTTCGAGACATGAGAAGGACGACGTTTAACCGAGGCCTTAGTCTTGATGAAGCTTGAGCTTTGCAACATTATTAAATCATTCTTAACTTCCAACGATTCTGAACTTTGTTTTTCTTGTAAACCTTAGTCTTCTGATAAAGGACCGTACTTCGCATCTGTGATTGACAAAGTATTACAAGCCTTTTTTAAAAGAATTGCTAATTTTTTGCTGAGCCACAATACTCTTAAACAATTTTTATTTTTAAGCCTTATATTATTCTAAAATTATTCTTAAGTCCTATTGGCGCAACTTCACCTAAACATCAAAAGGAATATATTCAAATCTTTGTTGACGTCTCATTTGATCATAAAACATAACAAAAATTAAACATAATAATCAATATTGCATCGATAGTGCAAAAGTTAATATGGAAGTAATGCTATAACTCTAATACAAGTTTTTTTTTATAAGAAAATCATTATTTTGCCTGAGCCTCAATTTTCTTAAAATTTCCCGACATTGAGCCTGAGATTTTCTTAAATTTTTCTTAACTTTTACTGAAATAAAATGGCTAGAGTGGTTTACACTTTCGCTAATAATATTATATACTTGAATTTGAATTCCATCTTTAACATTTTGAATGCAACAACGGCGAAATACCGATTTTTGGCCTATAGAAACACTTAATGTTGGAAATTGAGCCTCGTGATTTTCTTACGATTTTCCTAAGATTTTGACGATTTGAGCCTCATTTTCTTATAAACTTTTTTCTTTAAAAAAAAAACGTGTACACAATAAATTAATGACTTTAATGTCCTAATTCCAAGGTGTGAACCTTGCATTACTTTCTAATTATTCTTAAATTTAAGCGATTCTCAGCCGTAATATTCTTTTCTACTTCATTCCTATAAAAAAGTGCGTACACTCTACTAATTATAAGAATAAAGTATATATAATTATTAAAGCTAAGAGTCACTGCAATTTAAGAGTAATTTAACAATAATGCGTGCCTCAAGCTTCATCAAGACATAAGAATTTGTTTGTATCCAAATTGCAATACTGCTTTCAGATGTACTTTTGCATTATCGATGCAAAACATAACCTTTTGCTTACTTTTATGATACTGTAAAACACCAGCAACGATTGGAATATATTCCTCCAATTTTTAGGCAACGTTACACCTATGATATTTAAGTATAATTTACGAATAATTCAAGGCTCAAAATCAGAAATAGTTAAGAATGTTCTCCGCATATTTAAGAATGGCTCGACAAAAAGTTAGTGTAATGTTCAGTTGTGACTAATGAACTTAGCATGTGTCAATCAATCAATCTAGCATTACTGATATCAACCATAATAATAATGTTTTGCGAACATGTAAACATTGCAGTTAGGCATTCATATAAAACAATTGTGTATATAACATCCAACGCCAATGGGGTCTGATTACACCAGGATTCACTAAATTTGGCTTCCGAGAGATCTATCATTTGAAAGCAACCTATATATGACCTGCTCAGGTGCATCTAGAAAGTTGAAATAGAGCCAAAAGATGTGAAAATCCCGTCTCAAAGAAAATACTCCAACCAATGTGTTGCTTCGATCTATAATCTATATCTTAAGGTTTGCCTTTTTTGGAAAGGCAACATAAATTAAACCTTCCCTAACGTAAAGGAATTCTTTGTTCATTATGGAAACATTCCAAAAGTCAGTACAAGCATAAAAACACAAACATTTCCGTTAAAAACATATGTATGAGTCCTACTGATATCATTTAAAGGAAAATCAAATTGAAGGAAATGAGCTACTTTCCAGAACAGCAAGTAAACACAAATAATTTAGGCAAGCAAATGGATATTGCTTTTAGTTGTTTCTCAATGTTTGCCTTATTTTCAAAAAGGGTTCATACCAATTTTTAAGAAACTAACCCCCTGAATTTCCGACTTTTTGAGTAAAAATGACTTTTTCCTGACCCATGGTGTAAAAAGACCATATTATCCCTGATCTTAATACGTAAGTACAATCTTTTTCATAAGAATACTTAGCTTTCTTCCGAGCCTCAATCTTCTTAAATTTGTCTGATTTAGAGCCTAGAATTATTCTGAAAGTATTATCAAATACCAAAGGTGTAACTTCACCTAAAAATTTAAGGAATATATTCCCATCTTTGTTGATATTTTACTACATCATAAAACTAAGCAAGAGTTTATATTTTGCATCGATAACGCAAAAGTGCATCTGAAAGCAGTATTATAACTAAGATACAAAAAAATCCTTAAGTCTTAAAGAATCTTGAGCCTGGCATTGTTCTTACATTACTCTCAAATTTCAGCTATTTTGAGTCTCAAAATTCCTATAAAATTCATTCCTATAAAAAAGGGCGTACCAAACAATAATCATAATTTCAACAGTTTTGAAAACATACCAGATATGAAACACATTGTAAGCAGAGTGAGGGAAGACGTTAATAAGTATATAGGACATTAATTAAGGTGGACTACATTAATATACTTGTAGAAATAAAACTAATGAAAACTCGTTGCCGAAGATCTTCACAATTTTTCCCTGACTTTCCCTGACCTTCTGGGATTTTAGGAAAAAATTACCTAACCTTCTCTGACTCTTCCTGACCTACATAAATTCTGATGCTTTTCTCCATAACTTTCCAATCCCTACTTATCCCGTTGTAGCATTGAATGTCATGCTGGGACTGTGATAACATTCCAGACTAATCTAAATAGCTAACGTAAGACATCTGATCAGTCTATGGATGTGGAAAAGCCAATTTCTTAACCGCACCTGAAAATAATTCTGGAGTTGATAGGGCAAACGATGAGAGAAACCAAACATAGATTAGTATTTCTAACGAATAAATACCAAAATAGAAACATATTTATGGAACTTCTGGTGTAACTATTCCAGATGCTTGTAAAATAATCTTAAAGTTATTATTTGACTTCCTGCTTCGATTCCTCCTTCCGTCGTTTTTTCGCATCGTGTACAGTTTTTGTTGCCTTCTGGGCCTAGTGCATGAAACAACGAAAGAATTAAAGTTTGTCAAGAAGACAAGCATTTCTAACAAATTAATCAAATTAATATACTAGGTACAGCCTATAATTACCTGAATAACAGCCACTAGAGAAACAAATTTAGCCCTTCACCCCAATAAAGCCATGTGAGTACTCTTTGGTGTCTCATAAAAAGGGGGTTGGAATAGTCGGGGGGCGGAAAAATCTCCAAAACTTAATTAGTGGGGGGAGGCTGCAATAAATCGGGAGTTGGAATAGTCGGGGGGTTGGAAAAATCTCCAAAATATCATTAGTGCGGGGAGGCTGGAATAAATTTGGGTTGGAAAATGTCTAAAAATGCTAAAGAAAAGGCAATGGTTTCTTGCCCCCAAGTTATATCAAAGTAACATAGCCAAGTCTGCAGAATGAAACAACGCTGAACAGTACAAAAAATGCCACCAGCGTGCTGTTTTAATGATATTTTTTACTTGCAGACCAAAGTATCTGCTCTAAAAAGACCTTGAGCTAGATCTTACTTAAAAAATTAATGGCCGGTGGGGGGTTGGAAAATGTTTGAAAAATAAATTAGCGGGGGCCGGGCGTCTATTCAGCACCCAAGAGTACATAACTTTAGATCAAGGCCTACCTTTTCAACCAAAGGCATAAGATCACCTTTCCTTGCCAAAACTTTAAGTAATTCCATAATAAAGGGCAAATAATTGTGTCTACGTCGAATATTTTCAATCTAAGAATAAAGAAAATTGATGATCTCAAATGAAGATGAATGGAAAAGGGAAGAAAACAGCAAATGAGAATTAGCATTCAAAATGCTTTCTGAGAATATAAACACTTTAACAAAACTTTCACTTTTCTTGGCCTTCGGGGTCATTCATTTAGTACGTAAGCACCAAGGGGGGTCAAGCAAAAGCGTACCCTATGCGTAGAAGGGGGTTGACACATCTAAGAATGTACGCAAAAATGTCCCTTTTTGTATGTATTTTCAAATGATTTTATATGTAAGGCACTTCTATCATACTTTGTTGTCTTTGGCGACTATTTCATTATGTTTTATATAACCTACGATCATTTTCCTTTCTCTCAATTGCTTTACCGTCTTTATGGAATTGTTGACTGGATATTTAAAAACGTGCCTGCTGTAAATGGGGGGGGGGTTCAGGTTGGTAAGAGTACGTACAAACCTGGGGTAGGTCGTAGCAAGCGTACATATGAGTACGATGGGGGTCAAATTTTTGTTACTTTGGTACGTAAGTACTAAATGAATGACATCTTTCCATGACAATTCTGAAAAACAGGGTGACACTGACCAAAGGTGCAAAATGTGGAGGCATGGTGGGGTAACTATACCAATGACCATGCTATTATACTCTTTTCTTTTTAGTATAAAGTTTACCAGAGTATTGCGGCTAAAATGCTAAATCTAAGAATAATTTAAGAACAACACAAGACCCAAGTTTCATTAAGGCCTAGAAGTTTTGTGTACTTTAGTTTTAATGCTGCTTCAAGATTAGCTTTTGCATTATCGATACAATAATTATTGCACTGCGCGGCTATTGCCTATCGCTATTGTTGTAATGTCGTAAAATACCCTCTTGTTTAGTACGTCATTTGACATGCGCAACTGTGATAAAGCCGCGTAATTCATTGAATTTAGTAACACTCGACGAATTGATGCTAGCTATGAGGAGAAGTGAGGATAGGAACGAGGGATATGAGATTAGTTGCTATGCTTAATATGCTGTTTTGTTTATTTAAATATAATTCATAAAGGATGCTATCTTGTTTCTTTGCCTCAACTACAACAGCTATGATGTACAATACTTGCCAAAAGTTTCTGGGACACTTTCAAATAATCATGGACTATAGTCTTCTCAGCATTTCAATCATCACGCCTTCTACGCACCCCCCTTCCCCCTAAGACAATGTTGGCCTGTTCCTAAGACATATGGCGTTATTGTGCACGAAAAAACTTTCCGTTACCACATGTACTTCTCCAAAAAACCAACATTGTTTAGGGGGAAGGGGGGGGGCGAATATTTCATCCAGATTAAAAATATGCAAAGTGTCCCAGGACTTTTGGCGAGTATTGTAGTAAGACGCCAATAAAAAATTGAAAATATTCCTTTGATTTTCATGCTAAGTTACACCTTTGGTAATTAGCTAAGAATAATTTAAGATTAATCCTAGGCTGAAAACCAGAAAAATTGAAGAATGTTGAAAATCAGCAAAAAAGGTAGTCTTATGAAAGACAATTCTGAAAATGGTTAACACTTTTCAGCTGCCCATAATTGCACTATTAGCCCTGTAAATATTCCAGTCCTCAGCACATAATAAAAAGTCACTATTTTTCTTTACAGATGCTAAAGATGGAATTCTGTCAGCAATTAAATTAAGAATGTAAGCAATACTGATTTTTTCCCTCTAGAAGCCAAGCTATTCCCCTACAATTGTTCATACGCATGGACTCACTGCATAAATGGGAAAACTGACCCTATAAATTGCCAGAACGATCCAATAGACCCAGTAGCGACAAAGTACATTTGCTATCAGGTCATAGGAGTCAGCCAATGTAGAGTTGTTGGCAGGGGTGCCGGAACAGGGGCAATGGTGGAACTGGCCACTTCTGCCCTAGTGTAAGGGGGCAGGGGGCAAGGGGCAAGAATTTAGGTTAAGGGTTTTTTGAAATTACGCTCCTGCCGTCGAATTATTGTAACACTTTCGAATTTGCGAAGGTTATCTTACAAAGTTTATTTGAGTTCAAGTGCTTTGAAATTCAACATTATTTACATTAGATAATTTTCATACAGCATGATAACTTTTTACTACGGTATCAGTTTACCGACTTTTCCAAAAAACGCCTTTGTGGCTCAAAACTAACATTCAGCAAACTATTGCTATTGGTTACAGTTAATGAAGGGCGTGGTCACTAAAGGGCGTGGCATGGTGTCTCACAGAGGAAAGCTGCCCCCTTGCCCTGATGCTTTTCCGGCATGCCTGGTTGTTTAATATAAAATGAGGTACAGCTATGGGCTGCTACTTAAATCGCTTGCCTTGTTACATTCTCGCGCGCTTATAAACTTCACGGTCAAAGCACAGATTATAAGCAGTACACATTTTTGATAAGAAACATGTCTATAAGAAAGATGAGGCTGACATTAGGCAAAAACTAAGTAAGATTTAAGAACCACGGTTCGCAGAGCTTCAATTGTTATCTTGAAAAAAGTGCTTTCACAAGAAAAGTTTTGATCAATAAAAAGAATTGAAACAACATCCATTACATTTTTCACAAAATCTGAAAATTTCATTTCTTGCATTACAGTTGCCAAATCTGGGTTCCTGTTGTAATCGAAGGCTTCAAAAATTCAAGATATAATTAAAAAAACATCAAAGGCTGGATTTGACAAAATATTGGAAAACATCCAGGCTAATGGCAGAAAGTTTGCTTCTTATAAAAAACGTGTATTGCTACAGTACTTAGTTTTATTATGGTACACGATTCAGATGAAATGCACGGGTTCATCGCTGTTCAGGAAATACAGATTGTTAATATATGTGACGAGGTAGTACTCAATTTCGTGCACGTTTTTGTCTCGGAATTCCAACAGCTTGATCGCAGAGGAATGGGATGAAATTAATTCTAACCCTAAATAAGGAGCACATTCGTGTTAAGGCTTAGATTTTGTGGTTAAGCCTCTGGATGAATTTAGGGCTGGAAGAGATATAAGAAGGATTTAAAATGCTTTATCTCATTAGCTCTGATTCAGTAAAGTTAACTTGAAATACGAACATGTTTTATTTAAACGCATTAAAGCAATATGTAAAATTGCTCGTTGAAACAAAACACCCTTACTTTATAACGAATCATCTTATCGTCTTCATTTGTAACCAAGGATTGGAATCGCGAAATTTCTGATTCAATATTCTGAACTAGGGTTTGCATATCAGCTGGAGTCTGCTGGCTATCTGTCTCCATCGCATCAGAGCCCTAAAATTTGATGAAATAATCGCAGAAAAGCATGTACAAATTCAGCACTAACTAGAAGGGATTGCGCTCCAGGAGTTCTTGGGGTGCTAGGGCACTCCCTAAATGTCATTGAGCTTCCCCGTTGGCAGTGGTGTTGAAGTAAATTGATAGCTGGGGGGGGGAAGGGGGGTGGGCTCTTCTCGTGCATGCAGTTTTATAAGAAACTTAGCAGTTGGTCTACCAAACTATATAAGAAACTGAGACTATTGTTCAGTAAACAACGTATTTAAATGCTTGTCCTCTCAGATTTGTCTTGTTGGATAACAATTTTTCGACAGTTTGTTAAATCTAAAGTAGTTTTTCATTATAAAATAAGAACTACTCAGTGCTTTACCTCCAAGGAAATTGCCCAGCTTGTGGGGCTGAGCCCCCTCACGTCACAGCTAGTGGGGCCGAGCTCCCCTGCGCTCACCTTCTTCAAAACCACTACCCGTTAGCAAATAAATTTTTTAAAGTTTCTGACCTACTGTTCTTTCTCAAGTCAATTTAAAGGGCGTGGTCAGCTAAAATGCTCCCACTTCACCCACTGTCTGCACATCGTCAATATTTGACCCCCAATCACTTCTTTCCTGGCACCAACTATGCTAACTAGTGATGTAAAAACAGCATTGAAGATGAAAGTAAAACACTAGGGTTAGAGCTTAGCTTTCTCTTGAGGAACGGTAGCTGCTATAAACACAGTCAATAGAAAACGACTGGACAGGAAAGGCGGTATAGATTAAGAACGGAAGTCTTTGATCGCTTTCTAGGAATCACGTGATCATGAAGGAGCACACGATTTAGAGCAAGTATATTGCTAGGCCACTGCTGGTAAATGACAGCACTGAAGTAGGTACTATTGACCAACTTCAGCTCGATCTGAAAAAGAATGGCCGAGATATAGGCAATTGAATGCTGACATAGTTCCTATCAAATCACTGTATTTTGTGTCTGGTTCTAACTGTTTGGAACCAGGAGAAAAATAAAGAGCAGAGGTCCTTATGGCAAGCTTTTTATCTTCAAATGGTGGTATTTCAGCCTATTCTGACAACACATGCCTGTTTTGAGGTACGCTTTCAACCCATTCTGTGGAAACATGAAAATTCTAAAAATATAATTTTATGACTTCATCACTAATGAACAAATACTATTAACATAACTCAGATGAATTCAGCTGAGCCATGAATATGAAAAAGCAAACACATTTACCTGTCCAGCCAACAGGTTTTCCAACTATATGACAAGAAAATAATTTGATTCATTTTAAAAACGAAGGCGAAATGAAGGAGTATCTAATTAGGAATACAACGACACCTGTGACGCCTAAATATGCACGAAAATCGCTTATATTAATGGGTGCTAAAATCCAAAAGAAACTACCAGCTATGTTTCGTTAAATTGGAAAAGAACTGATTGGTGAATTTTTAATGACGTTTGTGGAAACATTTAGCAAACACAAGAATTTTAATCACAAGGAATAGGGTATAGAAAAGGAGCATTGATAGCAGTAATTTTCAAACTGCTGAATCTTACATCATATTTAACTCCATAATGCCCCTAGTAGCAGATATAATCTTCGATATATGATACCAATCAAAAATGGGATGCAGGACTCAAATTCTTTCATCTATTTTGATTCTACCAGTAGATGTGTTGGGTGAACTTTTAAAGGCAAGATTTCCTTTCTGTGGGCATTATAAAGTTAAAACCAGGACCATCTCCCACCAAAGGCTCTTTTGATAGGTTAAGGACCTGCCAATACGCCCTCAACAATCCAATAAACAGTACTCGATATTTGTAGAGTGATATTAAGTGATGCCGTTGTTCAATCAGGGGTGCTAAAACGCTCTCAAAAACTTAACGATCGATTTGCTTTGAAGTTCTCTTTGTTTCTTCCTTCTGCAACGTGAAATCTAGTGCGCTTGCGCCGGCGCGTGTGGAGAATTTGTAAGCAGCACCAAGGACCTAGGAATATGTGAAACCGAGGCAGAGTTGAATTCGTCTAGAAGTTGTGACTTTGTAGCGATAAACGACAAGTATCGAAAGGAAAGCTGACATGAACGGTATAAACTGTGCCTCATTCTTCAAAACAGATACCTGTAGCAATTGAAAATCGATTATTTATATTTTATGAATTTGACTCAGTAGGACAGTTCATAAAATGTAAATAATCGATTTTAAATTGCTATAGCAATCTGTTTTGAAGAATGAGGCACAGTTTGTACCGTTCATGTCAACTTACCTTTCGATACTTGTCGTGTATCGCAACAAAGTCACAACTTCCAGACGAATTCAACTCTGCCTCGGTTTCATATATTCCCAGGTCCTTGGTGCCGTTTACGAATTATCCACACACTGCGCCGGCTAAGCACGTGATGGATGGAATGCTAAAATGCTCTTCAACATCGCTCTACAAACCATAGAACAAAAGAATTGTTCAGTCAGCCCAATGAACATTTTTCACTTTTTTCAAAATACATTCGGTATAATTGTATGCTGCTCAACATCACTGAACACCACTGAGCAAGGCGATAAAACTTCTCAACGCATGCACTCTACAAATTTAGAGCAATGCTGATTTTTTCATTGGGAGCTGATGATATGGGCAGAATGAAAGCTAATCCCCGTGCCACACTCAACATATCTCAAAAAGTCCATGGGAAATATGAAAAATAACGATAAAAAGTGAATGGTAAAGGTTTATCAGCCTAAATAGTGACATGAAAACTGCAGTTCAATAAAATACCTTGTCCAAAAGCTCTTGTTTTCTGTTATTAAGTCTCTCTATTTCGCGCAAATACAAATGTTTTCTGTCTGATACTACAGCCATTAGATTGAAGTGAATTTCCTCAGCTGAATACCTAGCGTATGAAGAGAAAAGAGCGAATGAAACGTTGGAAGGATGGTTTAATCTTATGCTAAGCACATTGGTCAATTAAGCAGGGCATCTTTTAAGGTTTTTCGACTGGTGCAGCACAAGCCCATATGGGACCCATAGCAAACAATTTTTTTAAAATACTATAAAATAGACATAAGGGTACAGGTTAAATGTTTTGTCCTCGCTACACGCATACAACTGAGTCAGAATTGCCCATACCGGTGAGGGCAAACCAAAGATTTCAATGATGAGCGATAGGCAGACAACGGGTCATGGGGGGGGTCATTTGCCCTGGAATTAAGAAGTCATCCTCAAACTTAAATTCAAGTAAAACACATTTTTTTATCTTCGAGCAACATTAAGGCAGTTTTACGTTCTAATATACTCAACAAATCCATTTTGACATATTTTCCAATGAGCAAAGCTAATGTTTATATAATTTTCAAACAATTACTCAATAATTATCAATACTTCTGCATTCGTTTCTCGATAATGGGTTTACAAATCTTGAGCCAACCTTCATGAGTACAAGCCCCTGGGAAAGCAAAAATGATTATTAAAATTCAATCTTATGTTGCTATCTTGATCTGCCGCTAAAATGCAAATATGGCCACCAATGTTGCGGAAGGAGAACTTGGCCCTTTGATTACATTTGCTCTAATCAGGTAAAGCTCTAATCAGAATAAATATGAATACAAATCACAATGGAATGCTATCTTTTATGTTAGTGTTAAATCTAGTGCAGCGATTGGTCCCATCCTAAAACTGTAAGACGGGAGGGTGTGTTGTAAGAAATATATCGACCACACCCTCTACCACGCCCATTTTTGAAATTCTGCCAATAACTTGTTCACTTATACTGTACACGTGGAATTATTAAACAACGGAGAAAGCCAACATAGGGCTGGAGCATTTTCAAGAAGCCTACCTTTCCTCTTTCCTCCTTTTGCAGATGCATAATTCAAGGAGTTTTCAAGGGCTAGTCAAGGACTAATACAAAAAATTTTTAAGAGTTTTGTGTGAATACACAGGAAGCATAAAATTCTGAAAATGAAACATTTCTTGGCATATCATGAGTTTACGTGTATGATCCTCTTTACACTTTTTTTATATGCTTCTTTTAATCATTTTTTGCATTGTGTAATGCCGTGAATGAAGTAAACAGTAAACACTCACAAATTTCAAGTAGTGTGATCAATTTCAAGGAAAAATTCTCAATTTCAAGGAAAATTCTCATTTTCAAGGAATTTTAAGTGCCCATAAAAGATTTTTCAAATTCCAGCACTTTTCAAGGAGTTCCAGGACCTGCAAAAAGTTGCATAATAAATATTTTTCATTTACTATGCATTGCATAAATACCATTCAACATAATGAGGGAAATTTACACCAGTTACAAAAATGCTTGACTTTCCTACAAAAATATTGACAAAACTAATGTCCATTCATTATTTATAACAGAACTTCTGCTTCTTATGTTCATCATTTATGAGGTTCTTGAGAATTTCATGAGAGAATGAATTACAAAAGGATGCAATAACATACCATGATCAATTGGACCATCTTTTAAACCATCTAACTCATATAATCTTCCCTGTACAGGAACAAATGCAACAAAATGATAGACATCATCATCCTTCTCTTTACTGGTATTATCAAATTCAAACATGGCTTGCCTGAAAATAATATGGAAAATAACCCAAATGTATTCAGCTATATTCACAAACCAGAGATTCAAAATTTAAAGCAGCAGTCAATTTGATTTCTTAAGATCACATGAACAAATGAGCCATTCAAAGCATCCCATACAAGATACAAAGAACTTTCTTGCTTTCTTTGTGAAAATGAACAACCTTTTAGCAGGATTGGGATATGCTGCATATTGTTTTGGGGTAAACAAAGGATATTGTAGCATACTGAAAAGAAGTTAACTAAAGGACATTGTGCTATTAACCAAAATAAGTAGGTGCTAACCTCTCCAATATAAGATGTCTTCAAATTCTCAACAAAATCACACATAATTGGGAAATCATTCAAATAAATTGAAGTAACATTAACCATCAAATAGACAACTTGTGAAAACAGTGAACAAGGAACATCCTCCAAGCTTCACACATATAACTGAAGCACACAAACCATTTTCTTATTCAACACTAACAATTATAAAATCCATCTTTGTCATCAATAAAGTCAAACTCTACTTATAAGTAAAATACCTTGAAAAGCTGTTATGAACCTGTTTGATGCTATCTGAGTTTGTTAATGCAAAACCTTTCATTGAAGGGTCAAACTGTGCAGTAAATTCTTTAAATGAAGAGAGTGTTTCACCAAGTTTTAGATCTGGATGAGTTGCATTCATTAAAACACTGAGTATTGCTTGTGTGGCACATGCATTGTTTATCACCTTGGAATATACAGGCAATAT
Source organism: Cassiopea andromeda (assembly GCA_018155075.1). Classification (NCBI taxonomy): domain Eukaryota; kingdom Metazoa; phylum Cnidaria; class Scyphozoa; order Rhizostomeae; family Cassiopeidae; genus Cassiopea; species Cassiopea andromeda. Next base: position 271,082 of record WIPJ01000586.1, read on the forward strand.
AATGAGAAAAGGGTGATTTGCTAACTGAAAAATATGGATTACATCATAAATACTAAAGGAAAAATAGGATCCTTCTATGTCTTCCAAAGCTAATACTACAAGTCAGCAAGTGGCACATTATCTAGGAATGTTCTAAATTCTCTTTGAAAAGGCTGCCATGTTCTGAAGGTCCATGCATATCACTGTGAAAAGCTATAATCACCAGCAGCAAACCAATAGTATCACAGAATTTTGAACAATGACCAAAATCTGCAATATCAATTGTGCTCCTGTATTTGGCATTGGAATTGGTTGTAGGGAATATGCAAATACCTGGTGTGCAAAGAAAATTGTCTCTAGTCTTGAATCTTTAACTATTGATCCTTCTGGCTCTTCTCCTGGTCTCCACTTGAAGAGAAAGATAAGTCCATGCACAGGTCTAGAGGAAGAGAAAGACAACTAAATTCCCAATTCTTGCACCATATTACCATTAGAGCAATCTCATAAACCTTAGAGTCTGATATAATTGACTGGAGCCAAAGAATGCTTTGATAGCAGTGGAAGCAAATGGCAATACAAGCACAGCACTAATTGGGGGAATAGGGAGCTTAAGCCCCCAACTCTTTGTTGACCAATGATGTCAAAAAGACAAATGTTCTAAAGATAACAACTTTATAAACTACCCAGCCCCCCTCCCATTTTTTATTTTGTGGTGCTGCTCCTGCAATAAAGTAAATCTTAATGACATCCTAGATAGATCCAAGCTATATAGTAGGGGGGAGGGGGATGCCAACATTCAGGGTTGTGGTCATTGTGGAGGTAACCATTATCAGGTATGTAAACATGTATGTATTACTGATGCGTCTCATTCTAGTACTACAGGCAAGTAGTATAAAATAAATTTTTATTTTAATTGTAACTCACAAAATGTTGTTTATTTGTTGGAATGTTGTGTATGTCAAAAGCAATACATTGGTAGTACTGTGACACCATTTTGGATTTGTCTTAATAATTTTAAGTTGGGGGATTGTAGATTTAGTGCAGTCATCCAGACTCCACAAGTTGATTTCTTTAGCTACTTCTCTGGAGGAAGCTATGGTGGATTTTTGGTAGACGCAAAGGCTGCTATCATTGACAGACTCACAGGGACTGATAGGATGAGAGAGAGCTTTTGGCAGTACAAGCTAGATAGTTTCATCTCTAAAGGTCTAAATGTTAGACAAGTTGAGCTACAATAATTGTGACATGTGGACACTTCTATATTTCTTATAATATATTTTGATTTATCTATTATCCTATATCATCTTTATGACTTTCTACTTCCTAATTTTTCTATGGTACAGTATCTTTCTATTTTTGCCACCTTTTAGCTTAACACATTTTCCCTTTATGTGCTTTATCCAATTCTTCTTTTTCAATTTTTATGCATCCTTATGGTTCCTTTGGGGTCGTCATTCTCTCCTGCTACAGCAATCACTTTTTCATAGCTCTATTGTCCTATTGTTTTTCATAAACATCCATCATTGTATCCTTCATTGTGTCTAATTGTTATTTGTATTATATTAGGTTTGTCTTTGTTCTCTCACATGATAAAATAGCTCATCTTAGTTCTGTAGAGTTTATCCTGATGAAGCGAAAGTGAAAAATCATCTGAGTTGTACTTTTCTTGAGTCTCTCTCTCTCTCTCTCTCACTCTCTCCCTCTCTCTATACATACATACATACATACATACATACATACATACATACATACATACATACATACATACATACATAC
>WIPJ01000586.1:274990-288981 GCA_018155075.1 Cassiopea andromeda
TGTGGTACCCCTTAGGGGGTCATGTGGTCCTACACAGCAACATGTGATGCCATCAATCCATGCTTCCCTCAGCACAAACAGGGAAGTGGGAGCACTTCTTGCTTTTCCAAAAATAATTTTTAGACGTCCACCTTTAGTGGGCATTTTATATAGCTAGTTATTACTTAATAGATTACATAAATAGTTGTATGCATGCATCTACCTCAATAATTCCAGTGTTTGTTCATCAAGTGACCACAATTCTTCAACCTGTACGCCTGAGCATCCTGTGACAAAAATATGCAGATAAGATTTACATGATTTTTAATTCATAAGAAAATTTATTTTTGCCCCACTACTGACAATTTGTTAACTTTTCATGATTCCAATATCAGAATTTTCCTAAGACATTCTTTGCACAAACTTTTGAATGACAATAATACTAGTCATATTGACTTTTGGCTTCATTTCATTTCAACAATGTACAGCATAAACAGAGTAATGGCATTAATAACTATAGTACAGCAATGAGCAATCCAAATAGAAAATTTCAACTCTGGCTAGAGTCATCATCAGCAATATAATGAGAGTAACTGGGGATCTTATAGCAAAGTTGAACTGTTAGAGGACAGCTAAAACAAATCATATAGCACTTTGTACACGACAAGTTAACACTCGTATATTCTCAAAAATTCCAGTACTGAACTTTCTTTACTTCTGGAGGAGCTAAGTACTGCTTTCTTATAAATCACTTTTCTATAAAATAACGTGTATACTTTTGACATCCTAATCTTGAAAAGAATCTAGAGAACCTAATATGAACGGCGCTAATGAAGTTTTGTACCTCCTCCATGTCTACCATGTTGGCAATTACTAAACATGGAGTGTGTGTGGGTATAATCGCACCATGTTCGGTCAATTTCATAATGGTAGACATGGAGGGGGTACAAGTGCATTAGCGCCATATGAACTACCTATGGGTTAGAACCCATCAGAACTCTTTTCTTCCTACGCATCAAATGCCATTGTCTTTGAATTCTACTCGAACATAAACTCTCTAAAAAATTTCATACACAAAGGCTTTTAAAGTAGGTTATAGCCTTAACACAGCACTGAGCTCATTCGTTGAAAGTGAGGGTACATTTTAAATTCCTAATTTGATTGCATTCGGCACAACAGGTGTACATAAAAGCACATTGGATAAATATTGATTTTTGCTAAAGCTTTATAAGCTTTGAGTAGAGAAAGAAATAAAATTTCTACCGAAACCACGAATCAACTCCGTAAATACGCCAGGGTCGCTTTCAATTAAACACCAGTCACCATGTGAAGTCGCCATTTTGTTTTCTGTTACAGACTCTTTTTCAAACCAGCCTCCTATCATCTATAAACAAATGGTGCGAGTAAGCGAGTCAGTAGGGTGAGTGAATTGATCAGCGGGTAAGCAGGCAGGCCTGTTCTTACAGTAGGGTGCAGGGGGTACCATACCCAAAAAATTCCCAGTAGGATAATTGGGAGCCATGTCCATCTTGTATGCGAAATGCAAGCCCTAGACTCCCAAGGAGGATTTCTAGAATCTCCCCCTGAGTAGGGAAGTGAATTGACGTGGCAGGAGGTGTAACAACCAAAAAGTGAGTGAGTGAGTGAGTGAGTGAGTGAGTGAGTGAGTGAGTGAGTGAGTGAGTGAGTGAATAGGTGGAGAAGTTAGTTTGTGAGTGGGTTATTGCTGGTGCTCTCTTGGAGCTGCAACCACAGCTGAATTGCTGTTGAACTTTTTATCTGCCATTCAAGTAAGTAGCTTAGAAGTAGGTGATATGAGGTTAGAAATGTACTTAGTTTGTAGACAGATCTTCATCACTTACTCACCACATACCTCTTCATTATCGATGCACTTTTATGCTATCAAGCATGGTGCATTTTGACACCCTTAAAGATAAAACTTGCCCTCCACATGCATATTCAATCTGGCAACCATGAAAACTAGTATTCAGCACGGTTTCAGACAAAGTGGAGCGCAAAATATATTTATGCATTTATGGTATCCCAAGAGGTCATGTCAACGAAGAGCAACGCCTTACTTAGCTTGAGCACTAGATGATACATAAAGTATTATTCAACAGTTCATGTTCTTATATAAAACAATTATAATAAGCTTTATTATCTGGTATCATGTTTCACAACACCACATACTGCACTATAATTAACGAAATTAATACTTTCCCCGCTACCAAAGGGAATTGTTTACCACCAGCAGTAATTACGTTAAACCTGGAGGACAATTATTACATGTTTTTTTAAAATGAAATCAGAATATAGAGCTGATTTAACAAGCATAGGCGCCAAATCTTGATTGGCTAACAGAGGAATCACCATTGAAGGATTCCTGCCAATAATGTTGCGAGAATTCGTTCGAGAAGCGTGTTTTGGTGTTAAAAAGTGTACTTTCTCTGCGAAAAAACTGATAGCACATAGTTTTGAATAATTAAAAAATATTTTGGAAGCATGTTCAAAAGGCTTCAATTCACATTTCCCGAAGAAACAATTTTTATGTCTTGCGTAGATCAAAAGTTATCGACATTGAGAGCCACTCATTCTTGCGCTCGAAGGAATTCTCGCAACATTATTGGGAAAATCCTTCGATGGTGATTCCTTTGTTAGCCAATCAAGATTTGATGCCTATGTTGATTTGACTACAGTGTTAAAAAAGCTACTTATCCGGCACGTTATATCTATGCTTCCAATGTCCACGACAAATTTCTTTTTAAGCTTAGGTTGCTCATTTCTCCCAGCTTTTATACATATACTATTCAATAGCTTTTTTGCTATCCGGAATAACTACTTGTTCTACAGTCCTAATGAAATAGGTTAGTCAGACCAATCTGTAACAAAAAACGTTGGTTCTGAAATGTGCAGTGTGAAAAATACAGTGATTTGTAAATGTTACATTTTTAAGAAGTAGCTGGGCATTCTTGGCTTCAAAATGCTAGCTACGTATTTCCCTTATTCCTCTCCCCCTCAAAAGACCTGATACCTAGTGGTGTGGCTACGAGGGGTATGGGGGCAATTGCCCCCCCACTTCTCGCCAAGATGGTGCTTGGGACTTCTTTAAAATTGATAAGAATATAGGTGGATGGGCGGGTAGTAGCAAATCTTCAGAGAAGTTCGTGAAGGTGATTAATCAACAACGATATCAGCAAGCTCTGTAAGTCATTAAAATGCAAAAAGGAGCTGGTATCCTGAGTATTTGATTGAACCTCTGAAGTTTGGTCTTTCCTTCTTCAATTAAAACTACATTTTTATAAGAGGGTGTGGCCTGATTTTGTAAGAAGTTGTGGTCATATTTTTATAGAGGATGTGTCCAAAAAAGTCTCATTTATCCCCCCACACTTTTCTAGCCCTGGCCACGCCACTGTTGATATCAATCCCACAGCAGGAGCAATGTGGAATATATGTGTTGGTACTGCGCATGAACCTTTCCTTTACAATGACTTAAGGTAATGCTCATTGGCAAAGTTTTGAAATCATACGCTAATAAATAAAAAAGCTTTGGTGACATTTCAGTGATTGATGCCTTGGAAATAATCAACAATGCCGATCGAAGTTAGCCGCAGACGATCTGCATTTTGCACGATTGACGAAAACAAGCACGAGGAAAACAATGTGTATTATCATGTTGTTTGTGAGTCTGAATCCGACAACCTGAACCGTAAGAGCAGACCACTTGGGTTCATTGTATGTATGGTCAATCCAGTGCCTGCGTATTTCTAGATAATGTCATCAAATATTCATTTAAAAACTGGGGGCATGCTGCCAAGCGAAATTTGACCTATACACCAGCTTCTACTAGGAAACGGTGTTGTTCTTTTTTGCTGGCTGGGTTATCTTCTTTGCTGTCATCCTTATTTACTTTTATCCCTATTGATGTCAAACGTAGATATAGTAACATCAGATTCTGCTATATGCCTTGGGCATCATTCAGAATTGATTTTGCCTTGCACATAATTTAGATGTAGTAAAAACAGAGGAGCTTCTAGCTCCTAGTTGACAAGTATGAGCAAATGTAGCTGACATATTTGGATGAGTCATTCAAGGTACTAGATTCAAACAACATAAGTTATTGTTCAAGTCTTGAGACTAAAAAGTAAAGGTAGTCCCGTATACTTTCGTACGTATGGGGAGTGCCTGTTAGAAAGGGCACTTATCCTGAGCCATCGGCATGTGAGGTAGGGTGGCCAGTTCCTTTCCTCGTCGCCTTTGTCTCCCCAGTGTTGTCACTGGGTACCCATTTGCTGCTGGGTGAACAGTGAGCGAGCATTCAGTCATATATATATATATATATATATATATATATATATATATATATATATATATATATATATATATATATATATATATATAGACGATACGATTTGGAGCTCATTCTACCTCTTTTAAGAACAATTATTGGCTTGGTACTGTGGGTGGTATCTGAAAAGCGACGTACTCCAAATCTGAAAACATAGTCCACCAGTAGTATTTGTGATTGAGAAAAGCGGATAAAGGCCTGGCAAGCACAAGAACTGAGATTCAATCCCAGAAAATTGGAATTGTGGCCAGCTATTGATTTGCTACTATGGGCTCTATTCATTCAAATACAGCTTTCATAGCTCGTAAAATAATCACATAGTTGTTTGTGTCTACATCCCTCATGCATAGCTGTTCAGAATGAAGCAAGTTCCTTAACCGCTATGTAGCAGCCCACTACATTGTCTTCCACATAGCTAAATTTAGTCATAAGTCATCTTATATAAAGCTATTAAGCATGAAAATTCAGCTTTCTCTCATTTTTACTGAACTTAGTAGCACCATAGATCATATGTTTGATCCTATGAATCAAGCTATCCTTTCGCAAGTCAGAATTTGAATCTGTGTTGAATCTGATCAGCAATGTGTTGTCCCGATTAGCGCCATTACAGTTTATAATTGCAGAAACTGAAAGAGGAGTCCTGCTTTCCCCCGGACTAGGGTTATTTCAGAATTGATACTGCTTGATAGAAAAACTAAGATTTAATCAGAGTTGTATTGAAATCTCTGTATGTAGTTATGAACAGCGTGTTTCCCATACTTCAGCATATGGGAAATTACTGCTACCCTGCTCTCCAAATTATTCCTAGAATACGATCCTGTTCGTCTTAGCTTATTTAATTAATTTTTCCATCTTGCTTTATGGTAACTCATGCACTGGAAAACAACGCTGCTGTAACATTTAAAGCACAGGTTCTATACAACAAACTGTTAACAGGATTCTCCATAGCATATATACAGCCACCTGTGGCATATTCATTGACTCGCTACTACCATAGCGTTGCAGTTTAATCTATATTCCGTATCGAAACACTGGTGATAACCAGCTCATTTGCTGAAGAATATTGAGCGAACTCGTGCGCATGATTCAACGGTTCGAATAAGAGTTACAAAAGTTCGTTAGATTTTGTGAAGATATTTTTTGGTGGTCAGACGAGATGCCAAGGGCCTTTTTACTGAAGCGAAGCAAGAAAATAAAAGATGAAGGCCTGGAAAGCACAAGAACTGAGATTCAACCGCAAGAAAGATCAGGTATGGTTTAATATTTAATTCACGCTCTGTCTAAATCACAGTGATGAAGCATCTTTGACAATTTAGTATAATTCTCAGTCAAATATGACAATGAGAGAAGATGTCCGTTAAGATAGATACAGCATTTAGCAAAGAGGGTAGCAGTTATGGAAATTGTGACGCAACTCATAATTGGAGAGGAACTGTCTTATTAATCGTCGTAGCTATGTAAGTTTTATCCTTTTTATTATTACTTCAATGAGAATAAAATTAGGTTTTTATTAAGTTCATTTAAGTTAAAATTAAGTTATTGCATGAAGCATCCTGCTCTTACTATGGGAGTTTTGCATATTCGCCTCTTTCCCTGTAAATAATTCATTAATGCAGGGAGTCAAATTAATTGGTAATCTTGGCATAATCTAACTTGGAATTGATTCGTTAATCTTTTCCAATGAATTGACGGAATTAAGCAGTCTAGGTTTGGACTTCCATATTGCTCTTTACCATCTATGATATTGTGAATGAGTTTTCATTGTCTTTAAATTGCGGATCGAACCGTTATCTAAATTGTCTGGCAGTTAGTTATTAAGACAAACTCCATCAAAACATCGAAGATTACTATTGTGCACGCAATAGTGAAAAATGCCAAGATGAAGGAGAGGGAAACTCATTGCTTAGTTTCAAAAAGAATATTTCTTTGCAAAGCTACTGTCACCTTTTTTCTAAGATTTAATGACAATAGAAGCTCAAAGCATTTCTTTTAGCATCTCCAACACCCGTACACCTGCTTTACTTTTGGCCCTGGGCTTATTTAGTCTACTAGTTGCTATGAATCTCTGGAATTTAAATGTAGGCCTTAATTCTTCGAAAGGTTCTCCACGATGTGGTTGTATATAGAAGGGATAAAATATCCCCAAGACTTGCCCAGATTTGCATTTTATCAGATCAGCACAGAATAAGAAATTTGAGGGAAGATAAAGTGACAGTGAAATATCAAGCAATGCTTAGTGAGCAGCTATAAAAACTTATCGCAAATCTTCATCATGGGCACAGTGGAAGGTAATTTTTGGGGAATGAAAAGCAAGAATTTTCCTAAAGTCCTCCAGTACAACCTCTCAAAATAGTAACTTCGTTGTTTTTGTTTCCTGTTTAGCATGAGAGCTCCGGTGACAAAAGCCTTACATTTACGAGAGATGTTTTGTTAATGGGTATGGCCCTCTAGTCTCCAGTCACTATTGTCCTCTGGCCTCCTGTCATGGTGTGACAGCCTAGAGTCATATCACTTGGAAAATCTCGTATACTCCGAGGGAAAATCAATCATAAAAATACCAAAGTCACAGACTGTCACAAAAGCTATGAAAATTGTAAAAATTACAGAAATCACACAAAAGTACCTAAAGTCACAGAAAATCAAAAACAATCTCACACACTTTTTGCAAGAGATGCATCTCTCCTCCACAGCTTTTATATCAACAGTACTTGATATCCATACAAATATACACACTTTTTATCAGAAACTCTCTGGCTTTAGCCTGGATGTTCGTAATGTTTCGTCAAATTCAGCCTGCAAAATTTCTTAACTGTTTCTATAATTTTTAATGCTTCCAATGATAATAACAACATAGACTAGGCAATTGCGATGCAAGAAAAAGGATGCGCAGGTTTTCTTGAGGCATACAGTGAATGTTTAGACTATTTTCTTGCTAGTTTGATCAAAAATTCACTAGTAAAAGCAGTTTTTGCAAGGTATTATTTGAAACTCAGCCTGCCTATGTTTCTTAAATGTTTCTTAATTGTTGCCTATTCTAGCCTCATGTTTCTTATAGAAATATTTCTTATTTGAACAAAACGTGAACTAATAGTGACTTTTGGAAGCATTTATATCAAACGAGGCTACACTACAATTATCCGGCCTTCTCGGGGCATGAAATTTCAAGATGCGTGCGGATAATCTGAGATTCCGAATAATAGAAAATATATGAATAACGGCAGAAACCACCATAAATAAGCAAGATTGGTTTTGTGAAAGTTTATTTCAAAAGCACACATTGCAAACTAGCACACTAAATAGTATTGAAATATAAATGAATCATAAAAGCAATAAAAACACACCCAAAATATTATCAAAAATGCCAAAAATTTTTCATTAAGGTTTTCACATTTCTTTCTTCACATTTTTTACGTACCGGACAATCGAAGTCCGGATAAACGAGGGGCGGATAATTGAATAAGTACTGTACCAGTAAATATTACCTGCACGTATATGGGCTGCAGCTCAGTTCAACAAACATCAATTTTACGTGGTCAATTTTTTGAAAGCTTAAAGCAGGGCGTATTTCAAGGAAATTTTCCAAGACTATATTATGCTATTTTAAAACTTAATCACACCCTAATTGGGCTTTCTTTGGGGACCACGCCCTTCAAACAATCCAAAGATTCCTGTGGAACCTTTCATTGTTTTACGCCACATGGAATCACATATTGAACTGTTCTCGAAATTTACATAGAACACATACACACCAAGACGCAGGAAGATTTCTGCGAAATTGGAAGCATGCAAAATTGAGAAAATTTCTAAATATCCACTCAAGATTTCAAAGGCCACAAAGTGTGGCCAAGACCACCCTAAAAAAGGCTCTGGTTTACAGCCCCCTAAGTTTAACGTCCTGCACCAACGCCTGCCTGTGTTGGGCACACTTGATATCATGGATGTAGGGGCTTCTCACAAATTTGTGTATAAAGAAGCCCCTTTTCAGCATGAATAGTTGCATTGTTTTGCTTATGAGGGTGACTCTGAATGCATGTGCCTTCCAACTTTCTGTGTTCCTGTTAAGTCCCAGTCTGATGATTTTTATGTAGAACCAAGTGGATATAAGTGAATACTTCATGAACTTTACGTACATCGCTTGCAGCATACTGCTCAGTCTATCTCTTTATTATACACGCTTATTTTCAGGCGCTCAACTAGGAATGTTCGAGGGCAGGGGTCCACTCATCGAAAAGGGTACTTCAAAACTTTTTAAGGAAATATCACCTTTAAATATTGTTTTGCAGATAGATTAACGGACGAAATAGTATGAGAAGTTTACTAGTGTGGTTACTTCTGAGGTCCAACGATTGGGGGATTGGGGGTGAAGTTCCCAGAAAAATTTTGGAACTACGTCTTTTCAATTTAAGGAGAAATTCCTTTTTGATATAAATAGAGCACTACAGAAAGGGCACGTTCATTCTTCTGCTGAAAAGGGTAGGAGTCCAGATCTCCAGAACCCCCTAGTTGTGCCTCTGATTTTATATATGAAAAAATTATAGAAAAAAATTAGGCTTATATTGCTAAAATTTTAAGAGAATCGTAAGAAAGTCACAAAGTTAAAGTTCCCACGTTCACCTTTTTCTATGCTAAAAATCAATAATACTTCATTCTTGCATTTGAGTTTACAAGACCCCACATAGCTCGTTTTAGCAAATTTATTACAGAAAGAGTTAAGACAATATTAAGATAATCTCAGTCTCAAGTTCAGAAAAATTCAAGAAAATTGAGGCTCAGGCAAAATAGTAGTTTTCTTATATAGAAAACTTTATAATCAAGTTGAAATGCTTATGAATTCATTGAACAGCAGAAGTGGAAGAGAGAGAAATTTAAACTGAGTCTCCATCTGTATGCTATTACGTATTGATTGTTTGCAAGAAAAATTGAACTGCATCATTTTAATTGAATCTATCGATGAAACTAGCAACAACCTCTTTACGAAGCTGAGGATGAAAAAATGGACTGCTATGGTTTAAAACAATCACTGACATTAAAAATCTGAATTTCATGTTCTGCACCAATACAGTACTTCCTAGATTATCTGTATTTCGATTGACCGTCTATATTATCCGGCCATGACTGTTGTCATATAATTTGTAGCCAGACTTGTTGAAGGTTGCCCCATTTTGCACGTATGGGGCATGGGAATTCATCATGATTATCTTACTTGCCTCCCATAATCGGAGATATTTCAACGTAAGTTTTACTCCGTGAGTTGGCTTCAGAGAGACGCGCTGCTGAACGAAAGCACATGATCTTTGCCGATTGGTTGATAAAGTGAACTCGATTTTTGTCTTAGCAATTTGATAAGAATGTTGTTTGTGTATAATAATAACACTTCCTAGTTTTCTAAGCATTTTTACTGAACACCCATGTTCAAAGTGTAATCTGGCTTAACCGGTCTTATCCGACTACCTTTTCATAAGGCTGTGTCCAGTAGCGACCGTATTTTCGAGGAAGTTCTGCACAACACACACGCAAGTACGCAAACGTGTCCAAATACACACAAACACACACACATGTCGTGATAGAATCTTCCCACGTGAAGGGCTGAACTGCTGACACCGTATCTAAAACATTCTGCATGACAACATTCGTATCATCATTCACCTCTGACCAAATGACGCATTTTCTTGACGCTGCATTGTGCACTTGGTTAAATGCAAATTTCGCATCATGTAATATGCAGACAAACAACTCAATTCTCTAGTTCATTATTCATCACAAAACTTGTGGCTTGATTGATGAGTAGCTGCTTGCCTTAAACTGAATCACCAACTTTTTGTAAACCAAGCAGGTTTTGATTTACTCAGCAACCTAAGTTGATTTACTGAAGTCCAAACATAGTACATTTGATTTGACAATTTTTGACTGTTTTGCTTCAAACAATATTTGAAATTAATCAAAATTGGATGAGTACACCAATGATTAATTTAACGTACTCATACAGCACTGGCAACCTACTTCATAACTAACAGTTTAGTCTTGGAACAATTTTGATGAGTTTATTTTCCCACGACATAGAATCCTTCTACAGTGCAATCTCTCCAAAGCGGGCACCACTCACAGGGACAAAACTTAAGGGCGCATAGGGGGTAAGTCGCCCTCCCAAACTGTGAGAATTTACCATTTTACAAGGCAAAAATGTAGTACAGTGTATTTCTGTACGGCAACTTACTGGAGCCAAGATCACTGATCAGCTGCTGTTAGTTTATTGAATTTAAGCCCCTGACCATTCGTTCTGAACTATACTGTCCGCTTTAAGGAAGTGTCCACTGTATATAGAGGTTCTAAGAAAATCAACGTTTGAACAAATAACTTGAATTAGACCAATAGTTTTGGTATAAGATGGCTTCCAAAGTAGTAGCGAATAAGACAGAAGTACACAAACACTATTATTAGGAGCAAAAGATGCATTATGCTCTGAAGTGTTTCTTTTTGCTATTTAAGAGCAGTCTCTAAACTCTATAAGCGAGGTAGCATAGTGGTTAGAGCGCATGCCTCCCATGCGGAAGGTCTACGGTTCGAGCCCGACTCGATGCCCTGACTGAACGCTCTCTCACTGTTCACCCAGCAGCAAATGGGTACCCAGTGACACCACTGGGGAGATAAAGGCGGTGAGGAAAGGAATTGGCCACCCTACCTCACATGCCGATGGCTCAAGACAAGTGTCCTCTCTAGCAGGCACTCCCCTATGTACAAAAGTATACGGGACTACCTTTACTTTTTACTCTAAACTCTGGATGACACAAGTTAATTCCTCTTCAAATCAACTCTTCTTCCAATGCTGAACATTGGTAAATACGGTCTAGCATATATAGTGTATCCCATGACGTATCCACTCTTGACCACTCTTGCTGGATCCTTATTCTTCTTTAGTTTCAGCATCAACTTCTTCATCTGAAATTGCTTCCTCTACTTCTTCATCTGAAACTGCCTCCTCCACAACCTGGATCAGTTGTTCTGTCAATTCATTCAAGTGCTGCTCATTGTCTGCATTTTACCAATGTGGAAAAGTCCAGCAATCTTCACGTTTTCACCAAAACCAACATATCCCTCTGTAGAAATATGTCCATAAAAACTGAAACAAAATTTTTAGTCATGTTGTGTCTCTACCGCTTAAGAGAGAGAGTCTTTTCAAAGATTTGGTTCCGGAAAAATGCCCTCTTTGCGGAGCATCCATTTTATGGCTGTCCACTTTATAGAGAGACCTGTATCTAATTTTCAACAGGAGCACCTTCCGTTCCTTACTGCACTCTGCCTTTTAGAGGTGTACGATTTATGATGTGTCCGTGTAGAGATGCTACTGTAGTAAGCAACTACTAAAAGCAATTGTTCATTGTAAAAGCTGACTGAAGCCTCTTTAATTGAAAAAACTGGAGAAAATACACAGAATGAGGAGGACCTGCAAATCATCCTCTGAATAGCTTACAACTGAAGGTTCACTGCTTCTAAATCAATGTAACTACACATTTGTTTTTTATAAGGAAAAAGTTTATAAGAAAATGAGGCTCAAATGGTCAAAATCTTAAGAAATCTCAAGTAAATCATGAGGCTCAAATTCCAAAATTTAGTGTTTTTATCAGCCAAAAATCGATATTTTGTCGTGATTACATTCAAAATGTTAAAGATGGAATTCAAATTCAAGTATACTATATTTATAACGAAATTGTAAACTATATTGGCCAGTTTATTTTAGTAAAAGTTAAGAAAAATTTAAGGAAATCTCTTGCTCAATTTCGGGAAAAGTTAAGAAAATTGAGGCTCAGGCAAAATTATAGTTTTCTTATAAAAAAAACATGCACCAACACAAAAGAAGAGGCTCGTGGAGAGGGAGTCAATTTCCGACTTTGGATGATCTAACAGAATTGCTTCCACTTTGATGGTATTGATGGTATAGTATAAATATTTATGATGAAAATAATGCTGCCTAGCCTTACAAATTTACGATTTCTAGAGTCGAGGGGATCGAGGCTCTTGAGTGTAGATGTTTTTAAAGCCTTTTGAGTTCAAATGCAGTTCAAAACACAGGGATGGATGATTTATAATGCATGAAATTGAACCGCTACAGTTTGCCAAATTTTAGCAGATGCTGATCAGAAGTATCATTCATATTGAGGAACACAAAAATAAAAAGGTTACTTCTCGGTTATAGAATGAGCTGCCTACCCCAGGGGGAAAATACTTTTTAGAGTTTTCTAGCATCTTGCAGCTTTGTGAATTAGTTCTATAGACAAAAACTTAGAGACCGTTCCAACATAGAGAGCGTGTTCGAAATCTATAAAAAATTAATCGAAGTTCATACCCAATATGCAAAACGAAATTCCCTGACTATTCCCTGACTGATTGTCAAAAAACATCCACTTTTCCCTGACCCCCATTTCACATATTTACAAAAATAGGGTAAAAGAAAATGGAACCCAATAGATAGCTTATGTATGCAAAGTGAAAAATTTCACATTTACTGATGACAAATGAAACAACCACTTTGTAAACAACCATGCAGAGTTAATGAAAATGATATGTGGACTAAATACTTTGTTTTCCCTGAATTGAATGAAAATTATAGTAAATTCCCTGACTATTTCAGGTTTTCCCTGAATTGAATGAAAATTATAGTAAATTCCCTGACTATTTCAGGTTTTCCCTGAATTTTCATAAAAATATCCTATTTTCCAGGATTTCCAGGTTCGATATGAAGCCTATTAATGTACTCTAATTATTTTTAGACAATCAAAAGTCACCCATGGAAGAGGAACATGGGGACGCCAAAGGCCAAGCTGATGAAGTTGCAGCAAAGAGGCAGAAGATCAACCCATTTCTGAGCTTTCTACCTAAAACTTCGAACATCACAGTTGACCCAAAAGAGGAGGTCCTTCTCAGAGAGAATCACCGGCCCATCCTGAATGCCTCCCCATTTCATTCTGCCTCAAGCATCTTCTTGCCAATCCCCATCAAACAACCGTCATTGCATGATAGCGACACAAAATCTGTAATCCTGAAGAACTTCTCTGAACGCTTTCTGTATCAAAGATTTAGTCCCATCAAGGCTCTTGAGCCAATCAACAATAACGGGGCCTTTTTCAACTATCAGCAATTCCTAGAAAGACTGAAGGCGCCGATACTTGAATCTCCGATCAACGAACTGTACCAACATAATTACTCAGCATTATCTCCAGTTGACAGAAGTTACCCTCGCATATATCCATGCAAGGTCTGCGGGAAATCCTTCAAACGATCATCAACGCTATCTACTCATATGATGATCCACGCAAACATTCGCCCTTTTGCGTGTAGCTTCTGCGGCAAGAGATTCCATCAAAAATCAGATATGCGTAAACATACTTACATACACACGGGTGAAAAACCTCATCAATGTGGGTTTTGTGGCAAGTCATTCAGCCAGTCTTCCAATCTTATTACGCACTCAAGAAAGCACAAAGGCTTCAAACCATTTTCATGTGAGCGGTGTGGAAAGTCCTTTCAGCACAAGGTGGAACTGAGAAAGCATTCCTACACACATATCACATCTGGAAAAATTGATCCTGTAGAAAGCGCAAAGTTACATAACAAATAACTTCTTTTCGTGCTTCCTCAGTAATTTTAACACTTATATATATATGTGCATATA
>WIPJ01000586.1:293726-320784 GCA_018155075.1 Cassiopea andromeda
TGTGTGTAGTTAGGACAATGAATAACTATGGACACATCATATATACAGCCTCTGTATTTACTTGTGTCCTTTCTGAAGTTTTACGTATTCAATGTTGTTTAGTCTCTGATTGGAAACCGAATTGTGAATTTCTTGGTATACACAAGTCATCTTTAACCCAAAAGATCCTCTACATATAAGTCCCCCGAAAATAAGCCCACCAAAAAATGCTTACGAACCTCTTTATAAGCCCAGGGGATATATAGGGCATTTTACGGTATTACTGTATTGATAAAATGTACGTTGAGTACCTGAATAGGCTTGTAGTGTTTAAAAGCAAAGCTGTGCATTACGCTGAAATGATCTGTGCTCTCAACAACGGCATACTGAATGTCAAAGCCGACATTCTGCAAGGCCTAGAAGGGGTATTGTGTAAACGAGCATCAATTTTTCATTGAAATGAAGATCAGAAAAAGCTAACTAAATGATAAGAGAAGAGAAAGAAACTGCAACTGAAGGAGGAGAATGATTTGAAATTTAATTTCAAGAATGAACAAGAAAACTTGGATGGCAAAATAATAAGTAGTCAAAAATGAAGACGAAAAGAGGACTGCATGCAAAGATCGATATCAATACAAGGTTTCTATTTTCAAATTATTTTCGCAATGAGGAAATCAATAGGAAACCAATTCATTCAACTGTTATTCAGATAAGCAGCAAAACCTACTTGGTAAAACTCTTTTGACTGTCGATGGAATTCAAGTGATTCCTGTTCAGCGATCATACACAATACTTGACATTTTATATTAATTCGCATATTTTCTACGTAATGCAAAGGACTGAGCATCCAGGCTTCATCTCTGTTACAAAGCATGGAAAGTCTATGAAAACTTAGACATCTTTTCTAATCATATGACAATAGCATCATTTGCTAAACAACAATCTATACAGCATCAAATGAAGGAATGATATGTTTTTCACAGAATAGAGCTAATAAGTGGTTTGAACATTTTACGATTGCTATTCACGGAGTTCATATCATGTACGTGAATCAAAACTCCCTGACCATTCGCTTACTTTTCCCTGACTGGTAATCAAAAACACCCACTTTTCCCTGACCCTCATTTCACATACTTACAAAAAAAAATTGAGCCTAACAGCTGGGTAATGCTCATATACTTACTATTTCAAAATGCTAAATGATAATGTTTCACATTTACTGGCAAAAATTAGAGGAAGGACTTTGCGAACAACCGTGCCAATAGTTAATGGAAATGATATATTGACTAAACAATTTCTTTTCCTTGACTTTTCCCTGACTTGGATAAAAATTATAAGTAATATTCCCTGACTTCTCTAGGTTTTCCTTTACTTTTTGCAAAAATGGCCTATTTTTTAAGCTTTCCAGTTTCAGTATGAACCCTGATTCAGGTAATAACAACGTGTCTAGTACATAAGAGAGGGGTTCTGCAGTGCATGAGTGAAATACAGTACATTGAAAAATAAAGAGTTATATACGATTCGTATGCATCAATCCAGGTCTCCCTAGCTAAATCTGCTTCAAAATTTGACTTGTATCAACATGAAGAATAGCAAAGTTCTATCTTTTTGATTTAGTGAATGAAAAATGACGAAGAGATGTTTCTTAAATAGCATTTTGTCCCATCAATGGTAAATAATACAGCAGAAATAATTGTCACAACATGGCGCATTGTTCATAAATATTTGAGTAGAAGTCAAGGAGTGAAATCATAGCTAGCGACATGTAATTGAAGAACTGTATGGAATACGAATGAAAAGACAGTTGGTGTAAAAAAGGGGTGGCGCCAGGAAGTTTTCGACGGGGGCTGAGTCGTCCAACGATTGGGCTAAAATATGATCAGCAGAGTACTATAAATGCCAAAAAACCTCCGAAAAAAGAGTTTTTCACCTTTCGATGGGGGACTAGCTTGTTCCGACGAGGGGGCAATAGCTCCCTAGCCCTCCCCGAGTGCCACTCCAGGCAAAAAATGCTCAACTTGCATTCCTTGTAAGAGCTTGTGTACTAACCACAAAATATGTTGAGAATCGCAGCCACATGCTTTGTACGTAAAGCATGCTTCCATAAGCAAAAGACAGAGACAAGTCCAAAGAAGACAGGCTAATTTGTCCTTCCTCCATATCAAATATAGCTAACTTACTCATCCATCCTCAGAGGTTCATTTATGTATGTCTTGACAAGTGGCCTTAAATCATACACTCCGCTGATTGGGACGATGGCTGAAAGCAGGATACACTTTCAAAAGCATGAATATCACCACATTGTTAAGTATCAAAGAACATATCAGTATTAATTATCACTCACTCCTTTTCTACAAAATAAATTGTCATGGGAGCTGAAATTCAACGAAATTGCCAACAACAGTTAATTATTTCTCACAATTTGATGCTCAAGAGAAAAGGCAGAAATAAAAAGTAATACTGAGTGTTTACAACACATAGTAGTTTACCTCTGACTGGATTGTTTGGAATACCTAATAATGTCCAATTAACTTTTAGAAGGAGAGCTGCCAAGTGAGCTCCTGCAGAATGTCCAACAACAGTAATTCTAGAAAAAGAGCGGTAATTCAAATTCATTAAGCATACTAGCTCCAACAGCCCAAGGCATGCATACATCTATAAAAGATCACAAAATTTATATAGAGAACTTTTTACAGGTAAAAACTAAATGGGTTTGGAATAGACTTGAAACAATAATTGGTAGAAAACATACAGAATGATAAGCTAGTATAGGTATGAGAAGTGAAGCTGCAGAAAATCATCTTTCCAATGCTTCTCTAATGTTACAGATTAGCTTAAATTACTTTTCCAGATTATCTGAGAACTGACAGCAAACGATAAAAATACTTTTAAACATTGACCAAATCTACTTAAAAAGATCACAGAAAAGCACTTCGACATAAAGCTTCGGGAGAGTTTCTCAAAGCTTTACCATTTTATGTAGCTTATTTAGCTGAAATTTTCAGGAAAAATGAAATAAAGCCTGAACCAATTGGTGAAAAAACCCAGGTCCCAATAATGCTTAGAGGAAGTGCTTGAGTCGCAAGATTGATTTCCAAAGGTAAAACGTTACGAAAACCTTCGCAAATGAAAATGGCATATAAATGAAGAAGAAAAATTTTATCAAAAGTAGTGAAAGGATTGTCATACATACGGTGAGGAGGAAAATCTTTTGCTCACATGGATGACAGCATCCTTTACTTCATCAAATATGGTTGCTAGTTTAACTAAAGCAAAATAGCGAAATGCTGAACACTTACATACAAGCGAGAATCGATACAAATTAAAATTTGATATTGCTTGTAGAGCGGTGTACAATTTTCATGCTGGTATATTGGAAATGCAACAAACGGGTTTCACATAAACAACAAGCGAATTTTCAGACACGGCTCATCTCTGTCTTGCACTCACATCAAGTTACAAGTGATAAAAATCTGTTCTTCTCGCTAAATAGTGGAATCCAAGTTAGCGTAAAGATTGAAATACTATAGTGAACTTCAACGAGGCCTAAAATGATCTCATTTTGCATATTTCAAATTGTCCTTAAACACTTCTCAACAGATAAATGCATTATAGCTATCGCTACAAGATGCTGAACTGAAAATACAACGTGACAATATCAATCATCGCCTGGCTACAACAGTAAGTAATGAAATAGTGAATCCCACCCTTGTCGTTCAACAACGATGCATCAGAATTTACGCCATTGCTTGTTGTCAAAATAATGCGTTCCCTTAGCTTACAACTACAATTCTGTATTGTGCAAAAATAGCTTAGGAAGATAGGAATTTTTTTCATTAATATTCTCTTGACTGGATTGAACATGCAACAGTTTATTGGTAACACTGCTCTGTTGGTATGATGCATGTTACTTACCATTTGGTGCAAGGTCATACCCAACAATGATGGTTATAATACCATGATCAGAAAATGTTCTCCCAAGATAGCCATAGTATTCTTTACTGTGAAGAAAACAAAATGTCACATATTCTTGCAGCAAGCGTTTCTACTACAAAATGGGCAGATGAAGTGTAGAATGTGAATAGTGCGATTAAATAGTAATATCTGTAAATACTATATTGATCAAATTAATTCAGAAGCACAAAAATACGTCAAGATATGCAAGTAAAATTCCATGTCTCAATAAACTTCAAAATGCAGTTTTTGCAAGCTAACGTATAGCAAGAAATGTTGCAAGAGTTTTACTAATCTTGAAATCGCGTTCCATAATTTGTGCACTTTATGATAAAACCAACAAGAATTGATAATAATAACCTCAACAAAACTGCAATGAAGCAAACGTTCATTCCTTTAGGTAGCTAGATAATTGCTTAGCTGCTTCATTTCTTACGTGTTTAACTACCTTGTAGTTCAAATAATAGGCTTGTAGCACGATATTGTTGGCAAAGGTTGGGCTAGCAGTAACTGTTCGGATGCTGCTTGAGAAAAGGGCCTAAATAGGACTGGGTCTATGGAGTTGCACATAGAACTCTGGATTTGTAATTGGGGAAAGTACGGATTTGTGGATAGGGCGTACCTATACATCGAAGGCACAGCATCAAACTAACACCCATAGCATCTCCAAAAAAAGAAGTAAATCAGCAATAAAATCAGCAAATACTTCCAAATGCACAGCATGGTTAAGGTACCATCTTTCCCTATCAGAGGCATTACGTAACAGGTAAATGATCTCATACTCTTTGGTCCTGAAAAAGCAGGGGAGGGTTGGAAGTTTGGCCTAACTATGCACCAATCAACATTGATACAAAAATCTCCACGCACATCACTGCAAGCAATTACTTTTCGGAAAATCGCCTCATATTTATCTCCTTTAATATTTAGGGGACTCAGATAAAAGACTAACTTTAATGCATTTCTTCAAGAAAAATTGAAAATTTAATAAGCGGGGGCCCTAATAGGAGTGGGGTTCGGAAATTTTTTCCAAAAATAATGAGCAGAGGGAAAGATTATTTGGGACCTAAGAGTGCATGTGTAGGCCGCAGGGTTGTTCTGATGGATCATACTCCCTGTAGTATCGTCCATTATAGTTTAATAATAATTATCAATGATTAAGTATAATACTTGTTCCGTCAATATTCCCGCCAATTGCATTATTATGTTAATCAGATGACGAAGGTAGAACGAAAGGCCACGTTTCAACTGGAAAGACTGAAAACTAAATTAAAATTGATTATATCTGTTGTACTTTATAGGGTTCTCGGAGAAAGACCAGCAATGACAACGTCTTTATCGTATCTCAATTAAATTCTAACTAACTACAGATCTTAAAACGAGGTTTCTTAATAATTACATGTTGTTGGCTAGAAACCAATAAATGATCTAAAAGGTTGCCGTCATGCCAATCACAACATATCGCTGAAGGAGAGAGACTACTTAAAGTAAGAGACATCTGACTATTTGTTTCCTGTTATTTTGTTTGATTTGATTTGAACTTATTTTTATGTTATTGTTGTGTATGGGACATTGCCAATTATTATCAGGCCATTTTGCTTTGTCTTAGATCGAATACACGTTTTTTTTATAAGAAAACCATCATTTTTTCTGAGCCTATATTTTCTTAACTTTTCCCTAAATTGAGCCTGAGATTTTCTTAAATTGTTCTTAACTTTTACTGAAATAAACTGGCTGCAATGGTTTACACTTTCATTATTGATATTGTATACTGGAATTTGAATTCCATCTTTAACATTTTGAAGGCAATAACGACGAAATATCGATTTTTGGCCTATAAAAACACTTAGTTTTGGAAATTGAGCCTCGTGATTTTCTTACGATTTTCGTAAGATTTTGACAATTTGAGCCTCATTTTCTTATAAACTTCTTTTTTATAAAAAAAAGATATAATAACCTTCAAAAAGAAATTATGCGATTTACACGTTTTTTTTATAAGAAAAAAGTTTATAAGAAAATGAGGCTCAAATCGTCAAAATCTTAAGAAAATCGTAAGGAAATCACGAGGCTCATTTTCCAAACTTAAGTGTTTTTATAGGCCAAACATCGGTAGTTCGTCGTTATTGCCTTCAAAATGTTAAAGATGGAATTCAAATTCATGTATACAATATTACTAATGAAATTTTAAACCACTATAGCCAGCTTATTTCAGTAAAAGTTAAGAAAAATTTAAGAAAATCTGAGGCTCAATTTCGGGAAATGTTAAGAAAATTGAGGCTCAGGCAAACTAATGATTTTCTTATAAAAAAAAACGTGTATTAGTCTCTCCGCTGAATCTGTCTGAGCACCAATACTTATTACGTATAGTAGTCTGAACATAGGAAAACAATGAAGAGATAAAGCACAACCAGGCCATTTTCTTCTATAAAATGGCTTTGATCATAAAATTTGCTAGGCTCTAGCCAGGGACGGATTAACGAGAGGATTATTGGAGGCAGTGTAGGCAGTTGAAATTTTGAATTACCGAACTGGCGGCTTGGCCTGGCAAACGTGGCCAACAGCCTGTAATGCAACAGCACAAAAAATGGAAATACCTTGGCTGTGGGTAAAAGCTAATATCCCTCTAAATGCGTGCAAAATCGTAATGTTATAAGTTAAAAGGGTCATTCCATGCGAAGTCAGCAGCTATGATAACCCTGCCTCTCATATTTGGCTGAAAATTGGCATACTAAATCTCTTATTCTTAGTAGCTGTGCAACTTTTTTTAAATATTCCAAAGCATGCCAATTTTATAGACCATTGAACTTTCGTACAATTTGCATATTTTTTTGAGGACAGACTGGCTAAAAATTTTGCGCCAGGTGGAATGTCCTTTTAATGAAGTAGAACTCCCTTGAAATACTTGAAAATTGCTATACTGATGCATCAAGGCATCCAAAATTCAAACATTGTATCAAAATTGATATCAAGAGTATTCCTTTTGAGATTTGGCTGTCTATATTGCCCATAGCTGGTTGCTAAGCAACATGTAAGTGCTTAGTTCTGGCGTCCTCTCTCTAAAGGCCTAACTCATGTCAACTTAAAGTTGGTATTTCGTTAATACTTTTATGTGAATGAACTCAAAGAAAAAGTTTCATTGTGGTCTCATGTTGAATTCATTGGAGAAAGTAGTAACAAAAACCTAAAAAATTCAAGCAATGCCTTTTTGGTTATTTACTCGTATCAGTATGCTGTTAAAACCCAAAAAAGGAAACTAAACACAATTTGTTATATTAATAAAGTAAATGATGCTCAAGATTGTAGGAGCTAAAGAGAAAATATATTAATGATCCATACCATGAAAAACTGGGGAAAGAGTTCAGAGAGAAAAATATGGGAGAAGGCAGGGTTACGAAATCTTGTTTTTCTGTTGATTTCATATGGAATGATCCATAAGTAAAGGGCAGTATTCAAGTAGAAGAAAGCAGAATTTGAATGTAAAATTTAGAAAAATAAATAATAGTGTGAAATGTAATTCGTCCTTCATCATAACCATCATAATGGAAAACGTACTGCACTTCCTCGGTGGCCAACTTTATACTTAGTCAAGATTCCTTGATGCACGAGCGGTCTTTAGAATCGTAGCGGAGAGAGTAGACATTTTAATAGCTATTAACTTTTCATATATACTCACACTAACTGTACAAGTGGCTCGGCTAGGTGACTCGCGTCCCTGCCATTGAACCATCTAACTCTAACTCATGGATGACCCGAACCCATGCATTTAAGCAATTTGAGTAGTTAAATGAATCTTCGGTTAAGCGTATGAAGCCACAAAAATACATCGGCTCGAGCCACATTCACGCAGTTCATCGGTTCAACACTGGCTCATCCCCAGTGGCTGTGCCATTGCTGAACCAATGCTATAATAGGTTCGGGTCATCCATGGCTCATCGCATAAACTAGCTCTAACTAACTCTGGCTCTCTACGAGGGGTGTACCTAAATAATATAGAAATACTGATTGGGGATGCATCAGCATTTGTGCCGACATAGAGTAATCGCTACTCAGCATAAAATACAATAAAAGGGTGATGCTAGATTATTCTAGTATACCTAGTCTAGTTGTGTATGACGCAAGGGTAAATAAGGCTTAATCCTTAAACAATAGAGTGAAATGCTGCGTAATGGACAGTTACTATTGCGGGGTTTCCTATGGTGTGCCTAGCTTCACGAAATTACTACGTTTGTATTACTTATATCAAACATAACTTACTTCTGAACGACAAATATAACACACTTTTGGACATATACGTGCGTCTTGCAAGTTAATGAATAGAAACTAACGATATAAACATATGCTTATATTTACTGAGAACTGTAATGATTCTGTTGGCCAGTAGCGTGGTGGCATAGATTGCCATGGGGGCCCAGATGAAATTTGGCACCCCTTTGCAAAGAACATCTTACATTCTGTATTCCTACTTATTCTCACAAAGAGCTGGCGAATTTTCATTAGAACTTTCCCATATTTTCCACAGAAATGATCCTGCAAAACATAACTGGGGATAAGGCATGACAGCCAATGATGAAATGGGATATGGGACTGGCAACTGTATCACGACAAGCAGTGCTTGTGATATTGGATGAGTACGTAAGCAACCAGTCTGGATTGTGGACATTGAAATCATCAACAACGACTATTTCAGAAAGTGGAGATTGTGGAGTAACACAAGCAATTGCTTTAGATAAGTGCTCGAATAGTTCATGATGATTTGAATTAGTGGATGAGAGGTATAGTGCGAGCAAAAAGTACATGATGATTGGGTCTTTCCAGGCCATAGAAGTACAGTCGTCAGTGAACCTATGAGAGCTCCAATAGGTATTATGTGGCCTCACAAGGGCTCCCGGAGAATATTCCCTCTCTCAATCAATGTAATACCAATAGATAGCCCTCCATGAATCCAGAAAAGAGGGGAGAAAGGATACTACTCAATCAACAACGTAAATATTGCAAGTGTTCCAAGGCGTTTGACAGAAATTGCAACCATCTTTGTACAGAAATCGGATCAAGGAACCCAAGGGCCAGCTTTATACCACTTAATATTCCCATATAACTAGGCCATAATTCTCTTCATCTGTCAACAGGTAACTGTGATTGAACGATTGGATACAACCCATACGTCACATACTGTTCATCCGACCTCACAATCAAACATATACCTTATCTGGCGTCACAAGGAAAAACATACTCAAGACACTGTCTATCTGATGTCACAATGAAATATGCACTTCAAAAACTATTTATCTGACGTCAAAATCAAACTCTATAAATCAGATCATTCCAAAGAAATTCTCATTCCTCTCTTTTCAAGCTATGAAAGGGTTACATCTGCAATTATAGACGAAGAACATGAGTTATCGAAGGGAAAGCAGTCATGGACGAGATCGTATCGCACTACTTCGCGAAAGAGTAGCTGCACTCAAGGAGGAAAATGCTACTATGAAGCAAACGGAGAGAAATCTAGAAGATGCGAAGGAGCAAGTACAAATCTTCAACAATCACTTCATTCTCAGTAACTAAAAACAAAGTTGATAAACATGATCCCTTGAAATAACTACATCATGCAGACTACTGATGCTTGATTTGTAACATAAATGTGCTTTTGACTAACAATATATCCTCTTTTTCTTCCAACAGATATCCAGAGCATGTGTGATGAACTGCATAGTGATTAGATTTTATCGTACACTATATTATTATTTGTTAACTGTAATAAGTATTCTTAGGCCATAAGGTAATGTATTTTAGCTTGAGAGTTTACGTGATGTTTATTTTAAGTTGCTTTTGTTTGGTTTCTTAGGTCACAATGGCGCATAGCGTTGGTTCTCAGTTAGGTTGTCATCACTGTAGTAGCGTTATCGTATGTACATGTAGGTAGTCGGGGCTTTGCTATAGGCCCTACGGCCTGTCCCTGACATTCCTTACTAAGAAAAACAAAGACTTATTATTGTCATGGTAATATAATTCAGGGATTTACGTTTTCTTTTGTTGTTTATTTTGCGTGGTGAAGTAATTGGACTAATTTTATATACCATTTCGTTATATAAGGAGTAAGTATATGCAAGTAATTTGGTGAGGTTTAGACGAGCCTGGGTGTTATGGTAAGAAGATGCTAGCGCTCGTTTGAGTTTATTAGTGGTTGGGATTTTCAAAATAAGTAATTTTAAGACTCGTTTGTCTCTATTGGTCTTGGCCCTCGGAGATCTTATCACAAGTGGTGTCAGAAGTGGAATTTTTCAAGCATTCGCTGAAGATTTATAAATAGTAGGTGAAAAGATAGGAAAGAAAGACAAAAACAGCTATGGGTGGCGGACGAAATCAGAAAGCAGCTCAACAGTCAGAAGGTGGAGATACGGATGAACAAGAAAGTGGCATGGGTGCACAAGGAGGTCAAGGCAGTGAGATGGTGCAGTTAATGAAATGGTTAGCAGAAAGAGAAAAGAGACGGAGAGAAGAAGATAAAGAAAGAGAGAACCTTATGTTGCGTTTGGTAGAATCTATCAGCAGACAGCAAACGGCAGTGACAGGATTTGAGGAGTACAGAGCGAGAAAGAGTGCTCCAAAACTATGATCGAAGCAAGTTTGGTACCAGCGGAAAAGATTGACAAAGTGAAGGTAATAGCAATGCAATGTGCACACGGTGACATCAAGCAGTATCCAATTGCCATTGTACAAATAGAAGTCAATGGGAAGACATATACAGTGAGTGCAGCAGTAGTAGCTGGCTTACCAAGGCCCGTTTTGTTAGGCTGACACACTGATACTATACCTCTTGTTTGCATACAGAGAAGTTCCTCAAGAATTAACAGGGTTTTCACCATTTGAGCTGTTGTTTGGCCGATACGTACGGGGACCATTGGATGTATTAAAAGAAACCTGGGAGACAAAGCACAGAACTGGAGAGGATGTGCTGACGTACGTAACGGAAATTAGAGAGAAGCTAGCTTCAATGACAGAATTAGTTCAAGAGAACCTGGCAAGGTCCCAGAAACAACAAAAAACGGTGGTACGACCAGAAAGCAAGGAGTAGATTATTAGAAGTTGGACAAAAGACTTTGGTATTGTTACCTTCAAGCAACAAGAAACTGCATGCAGAATGGCAAGGGCCATATCTCATTAAAAGGAAGATTGGAGATGTGAACTATGAGGTCGACATGCATGACAAGAAAAAGAGACAATGAATTTTTCACATAAATATGCTAAAGCCATGGAATACACCTGAAAACGCTACATACATGTCCATTTGGTCAGGAAAGGAGTAAGATGACAGCAATGAAAATTTCAAAAACAATGAAATGCAGCATACCTTTGAGATGGAATCAGAAGAGCATAAAATCAACCCAATGCTAAATGAGACGCAAAAATGTCAGTTGAAGGACCTGATGCATGAATTCAAAGATGTATTCAATGACATAACTGGAAGAACAAACCTTGTGGAGCACAAAATAGATGTTGGTGATGCTAAACCAATCCGACAGAGACTATATAGGATTCCTTGGGCACAGAGAGACGCAGTAAAGCGAGAATCTGATCAAAATTTCCTACTTAGGGCTTTGAACCTGCGAGAGAAAATCCTTTTCACGTCAAAGCAAGAAGGCAGTCGAGTGAAGTGTGATGAACACCAATGCCAGTCGATGTTTCTTCGTGATCTAGAGACTGGGCTCATCAACAGATTGAGAAGATTCATTCAACAACCAAACATAACTGATGCAGAGCTTATTGCACAGCTCAATTTTAGCACAAGCAGAAAAATCAGAGCGGAATGCGAAGTTGGGACTGGGCTGCAAAGGGAGAGCTACGGTCTCTCAGATCCAAGAAGGGGAAGCAGAAAAAACTCTACAGCAGAGAATCAGTCGGCCTCAAAGAATAAGGCATTATCCCTCCAAAAAGCAAAGGAGTAATCCAGTCCACTACAAGAACAAATGTTAAAAGCGGATGTAATGTCATTGAAACAGGAGATGAGCCAAAATCAAAACAGGCAACAGCAGGGGGCATATAGAAGAAGTTTCAGACCATGGCAAAGTAGAAGGGGTAGTAGACAGTAATTTTCGAATGGACAAGGAGAAACATGCACCCACTGCTGGGAATGTGGGGATGCAAATCATTTCTCCTATCAATGCTCTAAGGTGCAGGGAAACTACCCTCAGCTACTGTCAGGGGACAACCAGTAGCTGAAGATGCTATGGAGAAGTCCCAACATTGTAGTGGTTGTGGTGTAATGAAATGTACAGAATATTTATGTGTGGGGGGTGTTTACAAGTAAGCTATTGAGGGAAAAATTGTTAAAGGAAAGATTGGAACTAGCATAGACCGCTTTGTGAGGCAATACATTAAAACAAACTATTGGAAAATTTTAGCAGCAGTGCTTAAGGTGATGGTGGTGATGCAGGCGTATACATTAGCCATATCGCACCCAAAGAAAAGGAAAGAATTTCAAAGTTAGTAGGGTCAAAATGTATTGTGACTGTCATTATGAACAAAATAAAGGTTGAAACACTGTTTGACACATGGGCTCAAGCATCAATTATAAGTACACATCAACTTGAAGAGTATTTTCCCGGGATTCAGATACAAGATGTACAGGATTTATTTACTGAAGGGAAAGATCATGAACCAATAATGGCAAATGGCTCAAAAGTCCCCTATAAAGGATGGGTGAAGATTGATTCCCAACTTTCAAAAGCAGATGAGGGCTCCATTGAAGTCCCAATCTTGGTGACTGATTACAAGTTAGGACAGCCTATCATTGGGTACAATGTGATAGAGGAGGATATAAAATCAAAAGAACTGACTACAGATACAGGTGAAATTGTATCACTGTTATCAGGATGCTTTTATCAAAAATCCCCTAATGTTTTACTGTCCTTAGTAAATGTAATGAATTAATCCATAGAAACCAATACAAGCACTGTCAGAATACCTAAGAGAGATGCAGTTATCCACAAAGGGGAAACCAAAAGGTTTGCATGCTGTTGCAACATTGGCTTGGTAGAAAGTCAAACACCAGTTCTCTTTGTGCCGGATGTAGATGCCCATGTACCCCCTGGAATATAAATTTCTCCTTCGATGGAGATGCTAATATGGGAAAACTGTAGGAATGTTTTTGTGCAAATTACCAACCATACAGCCCACGATATTACCATAAAGGGACGCACATTGTTAGGGACATTACAGCTTGTTCGATCAATTACTCCAGTAGAAGCGAAATGAAAAGAATCGGGTGCAAGACAAGCAGTTCAGAGCACAAAAACCATATCAAGTAGTCAGAATGAGAGCAAAGATACACAAGAGGGTGTAGACTTTCTCGAGGAGCTAGTTCCAAAAGTGTCATTAAGAAATCTCATTGAAGAACAAAAGATTATTGTAAAATGCATGCTGTATGAAGAAAGAGGCATTTTTTGTGTGAATAAAGATGATATTGGATGTGCAGAAGGATTGAAGTTAAAGATAAATTTGACTGATAAAACACCAGTTGCCCAACAATATCTTGAAGTACCAAAACCGTTATACACAGAGTTGAAGCAGTATATTGAGGACCTCTTGAACCGAAGATTCATAGAAAGGTCACGATCACCCTACAGTAGTTGCTGTGTGATGATAAGGAAAAAGGATGGATCCATCAAACTTTGCATAGACTATCGAGCACTGAACAATAAGACATACGCTGATTCTGATCCCACCCCAAGGATTCAGGATACTTTAGACAGTCTTGAAGGCAATCGATGGTTCTCCACTAATGATCAAGAGAAAGCATACCACCAAGACTTTGTGGATCCAGACAGTCGACCCTTAACTGCATTTGTTACACCTTGGGGGCAGTATGAATGGATCCGCATTCCCATAGGGTTGAAGAATGCTCCTGCTGAGTTCCAACGCCTACTGGAAAACATCTTAGATGACTATCGAGATAAAATCTGTGCCCCCTACCTGGATGACGTGACAGTTTACTCGGCATCATTCCAAGACCATGTTGAGCATGTACTCCTAATCCTCAAAAGGCTAAAAGAACACGGAACTAAGTAAAAGGCTAAAAAATGCCATCTTTTCAAGAATGAAGTAAAGTACATGGGTCGTATTGTGTCAGAAGATGAATATTGCATTGATTCAGAGAATATAAAACCAATTCTGAAACTTAAAGATGCAACGACAATGACAGTAGGGGAGGTTAGGCAATTGACAGGTCTTTTGGGGGTACTATAGGCGTTACATAGAGAACTTTTCTCGCATTGCAAAACCCATTTACGATTTGCTGAAGAATGCATCCGACACAAAGCACTAGCAGGAAAAGAAAACAAGAGTCAGAAGAGGAGCACAGGCCAAGTTAGTTCAAAGTGCCCTGTCCGGTGGCAAGACCAACATAGGGCAGCATTGCAATCACTCAGCAATCACTCAGCAATCACTCATTAAGCAGCTGACCAGCCCACCTACAATGGCATACCCATATTATTCAAAGCCATTTATTTTACACACAGATGCCTCACAGGATGGGTTGGGGGCTGTTCTATATCAGAGAAAAGCAGGGAAGATTCGCGTGATTGGGTTTGCATCAAGAATCACGGACATTGACCCCTGCTGAGCAAAAGTACTATTTTCACTCAGGGAAACTGGAGTTTTTGGCTTTGAAATGGGCTATAACTGAGCAATTCCGGGACTATTTGTTCTATGCTAAATACTTCGCAGTGTACACTGATAACAACCCGCTAACATATGTGTTGAAAACAGCTAAGCTAAACGCAACAGGCTACAGCTGGGTTGTATCACTAGCAGACTTCAACTTTTCTGTGAAGTACCGACCAGGTCATACCAACATTGATGCAAGCTCTCTTTCCAGGATGCCTACCAACATAGCAAATTTTATCAAGGGATGTACAGAGGAAGCCACCAAAGATGACATTCAATCTACTTTACAAGCTATAAAAGCAAATAAGAAAAATCACTTTGGTTGGGTAGCTTCTTTTTCAACAGATGCTGAGGTGATTCAACTAATGAATGCTCCATCCATAGATAGCCATACACCTCTCCCACTTGGAAATATAACGGCAGCACAAGAAGATGACCCAGTTATTGCACCAGTGTTGAAGGCCAAGTTAACTGGTGGTCGCCCACCTACTTGGGAATGTAGCAAAGAATCTATTATGACAAGGTTACTCATGCGTGAGTGGAGCAAATTAGCAGTTGGAAAGAACCAAGCACTTTATAGGAAAACAAGCCGGGGACTTCAACTTGTTCTCCCAGTAAGGTATCAGAAATTAATCTACAAGCATCTGCATGAAGATATTGGTCATCTGGGTGCTAAACGAGTCATTGAATTGGCCAGGAAACGCTTCTACTGGCCACAAATGGCATCCGATATTGAACATTATGTGACGCAAGTCTGCTGTTGCTTGAAGTGGAAAAAGCCACATCTATTGCCAAGAGCTCCTTCTCAAACTATCATAACCAGCGAACTATTTGAACTAATAAGAGTCATAACTCGGCAATGGGAGTTACTGAGAGACTGGACTCATTTAGCGTTGAAGACAACGTGGAGTTACCTTCATTATTGCCAGCGCAGCTTGAACAAGCTGAACAACAGTTAATGCCCCCCATACACACTGATCAAATGGAAACAGCTACAAGTAGAAATACCTCACCACAGCTACCAACGGTAGAGAGAAATACGACCATCACTTCATCCAACAACCAGCAATTAGATAATTTGGATAGTGGGGACTGCAGGACTACATATATAGATAATGGAACACAGCCACACGGGGATTTTACTGCAAATGTTGAGCGCCCAAGGTGGGATAGACGTCGACCTACAAGATTTGCTTACTATAACCTTGGTAGACCATTCGACAAAATACCAGCGGTTAATGTAGTTCAGGCACAGGGCTTCCCAGTATGACCTATGACACCATTTCCTGTAAGGGTGATGTTCCCGATAACACCAGGATGGGCTCCAAATTTCAAAATCATAATGGACCAGTTGGAGGCCACTTTGTGCCATACCTTCCATATGGTATTAGGCCAGGACCTTTTATGTGTTGAGTAACTACTGTTGTAGACTTTTTTGTTGAAACTGCTATGGAGCTATTATCACTTGTTTTGTTCAATTATTTTGTTTTTCATGCACTTTGAAATTGTGACCAGTCCAGTTTACACAAGCACTATTAGAGGGGGCACCATCCTATACTAAATCGTTCCAGATCTGGGAAAAGACAGTTACACAGAAATAAGAGACTTGCTGCGCAGTACCATTTGATGCCAGTAATTTGAAACAATGGGGTGATAGAATTATTAAAGTACATACGTAATCCATTTAGTGTCAAGAACTTCTAGAACAATCAATAAGTACTTATGAGTAAGCAAGATTCCAGCTAGACAATTCCATCGTTAGGCCTAAGTAAACATGAAGCCTCGTTGTCATGTAATCTATTAGGTCATGCTGACGTAATGTTTACATAGAGCCCCCGAGAACGTTCTAGAGTACGGTAAGAATATACTTTACGTAATTATCTACTGACTAATGATTATACAGAACGAGAGTATCCCTTAGAAATTGTATAAATACCACAACTAGAGTAGAGTGGAGAAGAATAGTTTCGTTGAATCTACGATATGCTGTAATTGATGATTTTGAAGTACTGTGAGTTTCATTGTGACTATCATTCTGTGAGTTATTGTCGTGGCCAACTAGAGTATTCCCGACAAAGTGGCACCTCCGACGGCACACATTCGTGCGCTTAGAGAGCAAATTCATCAAGAAAGGGAACGAGTTCAAAATAAGAGCAATGGCTTTAGCCGAAAGTCTGAAAAAGCTTAAAAATAAATTCAAACTACTGGAAATTAAGGACAAAAATACAGGAACGATTCTTAACGAGAAGAAAGAGAGAGAGCTGAAACGACAATTTCAAGTGATTTCACAGAAATTGGAAGAAATTTACGATCTACGGAACGAGATTGAGGAATTGAAGATTGTCGAAGACGAGAGCCCTGAACAAGTCGAGGAATGGGGAAAAGAATGCGAAGCAAGAACCGAACACTATGAACAAGTAATTGAGAGTCTGAAAAATGCAACATCTGAAATTGATAACAACCGTGAGAAAGAAAAGACTGAATTGGCGAAACAAGAAGAGGAGCTTCGAATGAAAAGAAGATACGAAGAAGAACAACGCATCGAAGAAATGCGACTTAAAATGAGAGAACATTTTGGTAAACAATATGCTGATGAAAAACCGCCTGCAGTTGAAGGAACAGACGTGAAAGTGAAGTTACCGAAGCTAACCATCACCAAATTCAAGGGAACGTCGTTGGACTGGATGAGATTTTGGAACCAATTTAACGCAGAAATAGACTCTACGCAGATTGCTGGGGTTTCTAAACTTTCGTACCTTAAAGAGCTCTTGGATCCGAAGGTGAAACCACTAATAGATGGACTACCATTTACATCAGAAGGGTATGAAAGGGCAAAGAACATACTACAAACAAAATTTGGGAAAACAAGTGAAATTATAACAGCACATGTAAAAGGAATAATGGATCTACCAACAATAAATGGATCGAACCCTGTAAAGATACATGACTTCTATGAGAAATTGGTTACACATGTTCAAGCAGCAGAAACTACGGGGAAGCTCAAGACAATCAATGGGTATGTTCGGTTGCTGCTTGATAGACTGCCTGGAATAAGATCAGACTTGGAGAGAGATGACATAAATTGGACCAAATGGGAGTTTCCACATCTGGTTGAAGCCCTTAGGCTGTGGACAGAAAGTAACCCAGCTTCAGATGAGAAGAAGGAGCACACAGTACAACGGAAGTTTGACAGAACACTTCAAACTCGACAGAAACAGTGGAGATCAAAGAGTTGTGTATTGTGACAATGAAATGCACAAATCCATAAGTTGCCAGCACGTCTATTCCACTGAAGCACGAAAACAAGTCAATGCTAAGAAAAGGCTATGTTTCAACTGTCTTGGCATTGGTCATAGAGCAACCGAGTGTACCATTAAACAAAACTGCACCAAATGTGGATCAAGGCATCACTCCTCTATTTGTGACAAATCACATGAAACTGCCAGCACAGTGATGTTGACAACAGAAGCCCAACATGTTGCATATCCAGTTGCAGTGGTAAAGGTCAATGGAGTTAAGTGTAGAGCACTATTAGACATTGGCGCAGGTAGCTCTTACGCCTCAGCCTCACTGATAAACTGGCTTGGTATTCCAGCTACAAGAGTTGAGAACAGGAGGATAGAGATGATGGTGCACACAGCCATAAGGAAGATACAAGTCTACAACCTGAAAATAACAAACTTGGAAGAAGATTTAGAGATGTGTGCAGATATCAGCAAAGTCGATAAGGATGTCCTATTGTCCCTGGATAATCCAAGGTATGAAGCAATGGTGAACAAATACAGACACCTCAGTGACATACGACTGAATGACATGGATGAAAAGAGTGAGCTTCCAGTAAACTTAGCTCTTGGAACAAGTGAATATTCTAGAATCAAGACAGATACAAAGCCAAGGATTGGAAGTCCAGGAGAACCTGTTGCTGAGTATACACATCTTGGGTGGACAATTCACCTGGAGCTGAGTTGGAAATGTCAAACTTATACCTTGCAGAATCAGCTGCTGAAGATTATGACCGCTAGTGCAGCTGGAATGTCCTTGGAATTGAAGATTCTCCTGCTGAGTCTCAAAGTACAGTCTATGGAGACTTCAAGGAGCAGCTAGTTAGGAGCAGTGAAAGCTGGTATGAGACTGGACTTCTTTGGAAAGTAGGTCACCCAGCACTGTCTACAAACGAAAGGGGTAGCTTAGCAAGATTATCAACATTACTGAAGAAGTTGAAACGCCAGCCTGATTTGTATCAAGATTACAATACTGTCATCAAAGACTATCTGAATCAAGGAATCGTAGAACGAGTCTCATGTGATACAATACCGCGAGGGAAGGTATTTTACATCCCACGTAAAGCAGTTGTTAGAGAACAAGCTGAAAGTACAAAACTACGAGTAGTATTTGATGCTTCAGCAAGAGAGGATAGCAGAAGTCCGTCATTGAATGAATATCTCGAAACAGGACCTTCACTTCAAAACCTGCTTTGGAATGTGTTGGTGAGGAGCAGAATGAAGCCTATTGCATTGGCTGGTGATATTAAGAAGGCATTTCTACAAGTGAGGATACGAGAAGAAGATTGGGATGCACTAAGATTTCATTGGATAAAGGATACTGAGACAGAAGAAGTGGAGACATTGAGATTTTCTAGAGTCATGTTTGGCCCAACTCATTCTCCATTTTTGCTAGGTGGTACAATTGAGCAGCATCTAACAAGCTATGTGAACCAAGACAGGAAACTGATTGAAGAAATAAGAAGAAATCTATATGTAGATGATATTATAAGTGGAGGCTACAGCTCAAATGAAGTGAAACAGTTCAAAGCCAAAGCAATCCAAGCTTTTAAAGAGGCTGGGTTTGAACTCCACAAATGGCAGTCAAATGACAAGGAACTTGAAAGCGAGGATTTAGGTGAAGCAGACAGTGAACAGTTATACACCAAACAGCAATTGGGAGTTCGGCCAGAGGAAACAAAGTTGTTGGGATTAAACTGGAACAAAGTGAAAGACACAATTGCAGTTTCATTCCCAGCGAAGCTTGGTGACGTGACAAAAAGAGGGGTACTACTGACACTCGCTTCAATTTATGATCCACTGGGTATTGTGTCTCCAATTACTCTTCAAGGAAAGCTTCTCTTCAGAGAGCTTTGTGACAGAGGAATAACTTGGGATCAGTAGTTGCCAAAAGACCTTGGAAGTCGATGGAAACAGTGCTGTGAGAACCTGCCAACAAAAATGGAGATAAACAGAAGCCTGTGTATCTACAGAGAAGAGATCTGTTCAGTTGCACTGCATGCATTTGATGACGCAAGTGAGAAGGGAATTTCTGCAGTTGTATACGATGTTGCACAACAACCATCAGGGTACAGTGTAGGCATCATTGCTGCAAGATCACGACTTGCAAAGAAGGACACAACTATTCCAAGACTGGAGCTGGTGTCATCACACATGGCAGCAAATCTGATGGAAAATGTCAAAGATGCTTTGGAAGGGTTGCCAGTGACAAGTACAACTGCATGGGTTGACAGCAAAGTGGCCCTTCATTGGATCAGAGAAGAAGGAAATTGCAAACAATTTGTAAATAACAGAGTAAAAAAGATAAGATCTAAAGATTTCATTATGTGGAAACATGTACCTGGAGAACAGAACCCTGCAGATATTGGGAGCCGTGGCTGTTCAGCAACAAAATTACAACAACAAGAAATCTGGTGGATGGGCCCTTCTTAGCTTCTTCATGAAGATCAGTGGCCAGAGGATATTAACACAGTTCCCTCAGTTGAAAGTGAGACAGAAGTAAGGAAAGTCAAAGAAGTTTTAGCAACAACAATCAACAGGGAGCCAGCAGTTGAGGACTTGATGCAACGATTCTCCTATAAGAGAGCAATTCGCATCACTGCCTGGATTATTTGGTTCACAGAAAACTGCAAATCCATGGAGAAGAGAAGAGGACCCTTGATAACAGCTGAAATATGTGCAGCAAATGAAGTGTGGATCAAGAGGACTCAAGAAGAAGGTGCTGGGTCTCTAGAATTTGAGCAACACAAAAGCCAATTGAGATTGAAACCGGATCAACGAGGAATACATGTATGCTATGGGACGGCTACAAGGAGAGTATCCAGTGTACTTGCCTACCAAATCAGCATTCACTGAGGCGCTCGTAAAGAATGAACATCTCGCTACACTGCATGGGGGAGTTAGGCTTACCATGACAAAGATCAGGGAGCAATATTGGGTGCCAAAGCTCAGACAGCTTACAAAGAAGATTGTGCGGAACTGCTTTGGTTGCAAACGATTCCACACAATGGCCCTCAAAGAACCTCCACAAGTTAGCTTGCCAACAGAACGAACAATTGAAGAAAGGCCTTTCCAGGTAATCGGCTTGGACTATGCAGGGCCTCTATACTACAAGAAAAGAGAGAAAACTATGGGTAAGGCCTACATTCTTCTTCCTACATGCAGCCTAACTCGTGCCATATGCCTTGAACTGTTACCAGATCAGACATTAGAGCGGTTTCCACCAACCCTTAAGAAGTTCATAGCAAGAAGGGGAAGACCTGAGAAGATTTACTCCAATAACTTTTCAACATTTGTCGCTGCAGCGAAGTGAATAAAGAAAGCGATACAGAATGAAACTGTACATGAGTTTCTTGCTAGCAATAATATCTATTGGAAATTTAACCTCAGCAGAGCACCCTGGTGAGGTAGCCAATTTGAAAGAATGGTTGGGTTGGTCAAGCAAACACTGTACAAAAATGTTGGGAGAGCAATACTTACTTGGGAAGAACTGGCAGACTTGTTGGAAGATATAGAGCAAACACTGAACAACCGTCCCCTTGGATATGTTGAAGATGATTTTCAAATGCCTGTTCTTACACCAAACATTATGCTATTTGGCCACCCCAATACGATGCTAGAAGAGACCATTGGAGAAATTGATGGCAGAGATCTCAGAAGGAGAGCACGCTATCTCAAAGAGTACAAAAGGAAGATTTGGAATCGTTGGAGCAATGAATATATTCGTGGGCTGAGAGAAAGGCACAACTTGCAGCATCATGGCAAGACAAACGCATTGAAGATCGGTGATGTCATGTTGATAAAGGGGGACGAGAGAAACAAAGGTCATTGGAAACTCGGCATAGTCAAGGAACTCATCAAAGGTAGAGATGGCATTGTCAGAGGAGCAAAGCTTCGAACAGGAAACGCAATATTGGAGAGAGCAATGCAACATTTGTACCCAATGAAACTTCAATGCGATGATGCACTTGAAAATGAAAGCCGTGCTTCTCAAGACAAGAGGCTACATGCTGAGGTGGAAGGATTCAGACCAAGGCGTGATGCAGCTATTGCTGCAAAACTCAGAATCACTGGTCAGATGGGAGAGGAGGATAGAGAACCAATAGTGGAACGGTGAAAACATTGACTCGCATTTGGTTAAATTCTGATCGTACATTTGAGAACGGGCCGTTCTCAAATGGGGGAGTGTGACAGAATTATTAAAGTACATACGTAATCCATTTAGTGTCAAGAACTTCTAGAACAATCAATAAGCACTTATGAGTAAGCAAGATTCCAGCTAGACAATTCCATCGTTAGGCCTAAGTAAACATGAAGCCCCGTTGTCATGTAATCTATTTAGTCATGCTGACGTAATGTTTACATAGAGCCCCCGAGAACGTTCTAGAGTAGGGTAAGAATATACTTTACGTAATTATCTGCTGACGAATGATTATATAGAAAGAGAATATTCCTTAGAAACTGTATAAATACCACAACTAGAGTAGAGTGGAGAAGAACAGTTTCGTTGAATCTACGATATGCTGTAATTGATGATTTTGAAGTACTGTGAGTTTCATTGTGACTATCATTCTGTGAGTTATTGTCGTGGACAACTAGAGTATTCCCGAAAGGGGATTTAGGATACTAATATTGGCGCCGTCAAGTTCCATAATTCCATAATTTGCAAAGTGACGTTTGTAACTGTTGCTTATGTACAAGAAAAATTGTACTATCATGAATGTCAAGTATTATTTGTTTAATGTCGAGGATGATATTACATTTTGTAGGGGGAGTGTGTGAGAAGAAAGGGGAGTATTGCTGGTGAATCGAAGGAGAGAAGGACATTAAATAACTGAGAGCATTTAGTTGTTTATTTCGTTTTGTTCGTGGTGTAAATGTTTGCTTGAAACCTATTGGATTTGGCTCAAAGAAATAAGGAAAAAGAGGGACTAGTTTGTTTGTATTCTTCGAGTTTTTATTGGATTACTTGGCCTCTCGCTGTACATGCATAACACATGGTATCATTGAAGAGTCTGTAAGCGAGTGGGCAGAGCCAATTGTCATTGTTAGCAAGAAAGACTCCCAAGAAGTCCATATATGTGTAGACTTTAGAGATGTAGACAAGTTGGCAAACGTTGATCCATATCCTTTACCCAGAGTTGAAGGTCTAATAGATAAGATGGCTAGAGCAAAGTACATTACAACCATGGATCTTTCAAGAAGTTATTGGCAAATCCCATTATTCAAAGATTCAAAGGGTTACAGCATTTGTTACCCCGATTGGGCTATGGCAATTTGTTACAATGCCTTTTGGTTTAGCCGATGCTCAGGCAACCTGTCAGAGCCTAGTTGACAATGTATTGATGATAGGAGCAGAAGACCATGCAACAGGGTACATGGATGATATTGCAAGTATAGTATGAGCTGGGAAGAACATTTGGATCAGTTGAGAGATATGTTCATGCGACTGCAACAAGCTGGACTGACAGTCAAGTTGCGTAAATGCAGATTCGGTATCAATGAAACCGAGTACCTTGGGAAAATCGCTGGAAACGGTTATGTTAAACCGTGCATTGATAAAGTGAAGGCAGTGAAGGAATTCCCCATTCCACAAACAAAGAAGGAAGTCAGATCATTCCTTGGGTTAGCTGGGTATTACAGAAAGTCCATAAAGAACTTTGCAGACATTGCAGCACCGTTAACAAGCCTTACGAAGAAGACGGTACCAACAGAGGCTAAATGGACTGATGAATGCAATGAAGCTTTCAAGCAGTTAAAAGTATGTTTATGTAAGAACCCAGTAGTGAAGGCGCCAAATTATTCAAAGAAATATATTCTACAAACAGACGCATGTGAGTATGGATTGGGAGCTGTGCTCAGTCAAAAAGATGAAGATGGTATTGATCATGCAACCCTGTATATAAGTCGAAAATTATTACCGAGAGAATGCAATAATGCTATAATTGAAAAGGAATGTCTGGCGATTAAATGGGCTATAGATACAATTAAAGTTTATTTGCTAGGAAACAACTTCATTTTGCAGACAGACCACAACCAATTGAAATAGTTGGCAAAGATGAAGAGTGAAAACGGGAGGTTGACACGTTGGAGTCTTTCGTTGCAACCATACGAATTTGATATTGAACACCGACCAGGCAAGGACAAATGTAATGCTGACGCATTACCACGGATTTGAAGTAGCCGGTATCTCAGAAGAAAAAATATGAAGTGCTTTACACAATAACTATTACATTTATGAACAAAAAACTTTTTGAAGTAATGTTTGTTCTTAGAAAAGGGGGCATGTGTGATGAACTGCATAGTGATTAGATTTTATCGTGCGCCATATTATTATTTGTTAACTGTAATAAGTATTCTTAGGCCATTAGGTGATGTATTTTAGCTTGAGAGTTTACGTGATGTTTATTTTAAGTTGCTTTTGTTTGGTTTCTTAGGTCACAATGACGTATAGCGTAGGTTCTCAGTTAGGTTGTCATCGCTGTAGTAGCGTTATCGTATGTACATGTAGGTAGTCGGGGCTTTGCTATAGGCCCTACGGCCTGTCCCCGACATTACT
The DNA here is from genome assembly GCA_018155075.1 of Cassiopea andromeda. NCBI lineage: Eukaryota > Metazoa > Cnidaria > Scyphozoa > Rhizostomeae > Cassiopeidae > Cassiopea > Cassiopea andromeda. The sequence continues at coordinate 318,159 of WIPJ01000586.1, forward strand.
TACTAAAAAAACAAAGACTTATTATTGTCATGGTAACATAATTCAGGGGTTTACGATTTCTTTTGTTCTTTATTTTGAGTAGTGAAGTAATTCGACTAATTTTGTATACCGTTTTGTTATATAAGGAGTAAGTATATGCAAGTAATTTGGTGAGGTTCAGACGAGCTTGGGTGTTATGGTAAGAAGATGTTAACGTTCGTTTGAGTTTATTAGTGGTTTGGATTTTCAAAATAAGTAATTTTAAGACTGGTTTGTCTCAATTTGTTTTGGCCCTCGGAGATCTTGTCACAGCATGCCTCGAGGCTCAAAAGCAAAGGGAACTCGCTTTACTTGCGCTAAGGAGGACAGGTCTAGTAAATCCAAAAGTTTAAAGTCTACAATCAAACGACAAATAATAGCTTCAGCAGTCAATCAATTTTAACGTATTCAATCTGGTCCTGGGTAAGATGTTAAACTGCACCCGGTTGTAAGGTCATGGTCTATGACGGGGGCTAGGGCGAATGAGGTTACCCTTCACCACAAATACCTCCAAGTCACCCTTCGGCAAGGTGTAGAACCTGTTAGCCCTGGGCAGGTAGAGGTCAATAACCTTAGTTGGATATCTACCTACGAGAAAGAAAACTCTCAAGTTAAACAACCTTGTAGCCGCTTGGATGAGCAAACCAGCTCAACTATGCTGACGGGCACAAGCCTGTGAAAATGCAATGTTGTCGGACAGGAATGGCATCCGCGGTGTGAAACCCCTTGCTTCAAACAAAAAGAAACTGTGGAAGAAGTCTCAGGAACTTTGGCCCTCAGTCCCGTGCAGCCCTTACATGGACAGAGGGTGCTAAGAATCTCACAGTTGGAGGAAGTGAATACAAATCATAGGAAAAACTAGATTACAAAAATCTATCTTAAAAATTGGCACCCTTAAATCTCGGAACTATAACTGGAAAAGGAAGGAAACTTGTAGATATGATGGAGAGGGGAAAGGTTAACCTCTTGTGTGTTCAAAAAACAAGATGGAAAGGGAAAAAGGTGTTGGGGAATACCCTTAGCATTGCGCCACATGCATACCATAGCCATGCGCAGTATTCTTAAGTACTTTTAGAATGTTCTGGAACATTTTACCATGCCACTTATCGTACCATTTATCATGCCACATTTGTACCATGCCATCATCGTACCATTTAGTACCACATGATTTTTAGCATTTTTGATATAAAAGAGTATGCCACGTGTAGGTAGTAGTAGTTGAGTTCGGTGATTAATAGAGTATAGATTATTAAATTCAGATATTGAAGATGGAAGCCTCTTTCTTATTTGAGTAGTCTGTAACTAAACAATATAAAGAACTGGCAGGGAACGGATATTTCCTTACACCAGGTAAAGGAGATTGAAGGAGGATATAAATTATTTTACAGCGGAGCTGATGAGAGAGGACGAAATGGAGTTGGAATTGTGTTAAGTACTCACCATAAAGAGAACATTATTAACGTGACAAGAAAGAATGATAGAATGATAGCAATGAAATTAATCATAGGAGAAATGATTTTCAATATAGTCAGCATATATGCGCCCCAAGTTGGATGCGAAAAAGAAGAAAAGGATAAATTCTGGCAAGATCGGGATAGTTCACGGTCTGATACACCCGACAATGAAAGAGTAGCTGTGGCAGGGGACTGAAACAGTCATGTGGGGTCGAATAATCTGGCATTTGAAAGGATTCATGGTGGTTATGCCGCGGGATCGATTAACAACGAAGGAGAAAGATTGATTGACTTCGCAATGGCAGGTGATATTGCATTATTGAATACATTTTATAGTCAGAGAGATCAGATAACATATACAAGTGGAGGGCTGGAGGCTCAGTTAGATTACATCTTGTATAGAAGAGGATTGATGAACGAAGTTAAGAACTGCAAAGTCATCAAAGGGGAGTCAGTTGCAAAGCAGCACTATCTGGTTGTTGGAGAGATTAAAATCAAGAGAGCTAGGAGAGAAAAAAGAGAGCAGCTCCAAAGATCATGTGATGGAAAATGAAGGATGACGATATACGTGATATTTTTCGCCAGAGAGTGCTAAATGACATTAAATTGAAGGATGATGTGGAAGAACGGTGGTAACACAATGCCCAGGTGATCTTGCGGGTAGGAGAAGAAATATTTGGAAAGACGTCGGGTAAAGACCCTCCAAATGACAAGGAGACTTGGTGGTGGAATGTAGAAGTGGCAGAAGTTATTAAAGTGCTTATGCATCGAAAATTTCGAATATACTTTTTTAGCTAAAATCGAAGCTTCGGTCTTTCCAATGCATGAAAATCATATTTTTTTGTTCTTACTGGCGAGAAAGGTGTAGAAATTAGCGCTTATTTTGAGGCACTAGGTGCGAAATTCGATAGCCATTGGATGACGTCATAACAAGGATCAAACAGTGCATTCTATTCTGTGTTCCAGAGACTCGTTTTAGTACAGCCTCGTTTTGTTTTGGGGGACAAGCACCACCAAAACAGCACACCACGAGCATCACAAAGCGCAACAATATGGAATGCAAAAACAGTAGAAGCGACTATTTCTACACGCTTGACAATCTTCACCAGTTGCGGTATGTCGAAAAAATTTCAGCTATAGGATTCGTAGATCCG
>WIPJ01000586.1:322047-340530 GCA_018155075.1 Cassiopea andromeda
CCTGGCCCTGGTTCAACTTAACTTTTGGAAAACGGTAAAAAGACTTTGAAATGTCTCTGTTAGATCTATTTCCACAACCAAAAACCGCGCAGAAATGAACCATAATTGAAGCTTTGTGATGCTCGTGGTGTGCTGTTTTGGTGGTGCTTGTCCCCCAAAATAAAACGAGGCTGTACTAAAACGAGTCTCTGGAACACAGAATAGGCCTATATCAGTTGACAAAACAAAGCGTAAGAAAGCTTCTCATCTTGGCGCGCTACGGCTTATTAAAGTGGCAAACAGTGACAGTGAATCGTCATTTTATGATGAAGCTACTGATTATCCATTAGAAGATGATGGCAATGATGACCGTGTGCTTCCACAGCCAGGTATAGGTGCAAGCCACGGAGAGCCACTAGCTGACGATTCGGATGCCCAAGATAGAGCTCGATGTTAAGCCATCGCATCCAATGCGAATGGAACGCGTGGCGGAAGCTATAATGTATGGCAGTGAAACGTGGGGGATAAAGAAGGCACAAGAAAAGAATATGACTGCTGCAGAGATGAGGAGGTTGCGCTGGATGTGTGGAGTTACAAATGTCGAGGGTTATAAGTTATCCCACCCGTAAAATGTCATATTCGTAAAGGACAGTACAACAGCAACAACTAAATTACATGAAGTAATACCCAGACCATGTGAATTGTAAAAATGGCTGTAATTATGTCGAGTTTGAAAGTGAAGTCTGGTTAATTTTGGTGAATATTGCTGTCATTTATTCGTGTTCCCCTGCAATTGAAACGGCCAAGCGAGGGGCACGACATTTTGGTGGCCAGTGTAGCAGTTACACGCATTTTTCGCGTTGGAGGTGAGTGTACAAGTAGAATTTAGAGCGTGGAGATTAGTTGTGATGTTCAAAGCTTAAGTCTTTGAAAGTTGGCTGTGTCTGTGCACAATTTGACATTATATCAGGATCTAAGGTTATTTGCAAGCATGACTGAATCAGTTGAAATTTGAGCTTGAGGCAGAAGAGCTCATGATGAGCAGCTCTCTCAATGATTTGGTCAAGTTAGCCGATGATTTAGGCATTGATAAGAAATTTTGGGATGAAAAGCCAAAACTTCTTGTGATCAAGGCTATAAGGAAATGTTTTGATGTTGATGATATTGATGAAAAGAAGAAAACCTTAGATTTCATTGTGAGATCATTGAAACACATTGTTACCACAGGCCCTTTAACGGGCTCAAATGAAACAGCCCCACCTAATAATGAAAGTTTTCCTGCCTTAATTAACAACTCAATGTTTAGGCGCGAGCTAAAACTACAGGGCCAAATTGGAGAAGCCCACCAGAGAGATAAGATTTCTTTCATTAGTCTAATACGTCAAATAAGAGAGGCTAAAACTAAAGGGTATGATGAGAAAGAGATTACCAGCGCAATTTTGCGTGCGTTCACACCAGGGTTATCAGTAAGAACATATTTGGAGACTGTTCTTGACCTGGCTTTACCAAGGCTTTTGCAGATTTTAAGAACACATTTCAAGGAAAAGTCTGCTACAGAATTATACCAGGAGCTTAGTACTATGATGCAAGAACCAGGAGAAGATGCCAATAAGTTTTTGATCAGGGCACTAGAAGTAAGGCAAAAAGTACTCTTTGCATCTGAGACGGATGAGGGGGTACACTATAATCCCACTTTAGTTCAAGGCCTATTTTTGCAAACCTTAGAGGTTGGTTTAATCCAAGAAGCTATACGTACCAGGATACGCCCTTTCTTAAAACCTGAAACAAGTGATGAAGAATTAATTCATCAGATGGGAAAAGCAGTATCAGCAGAAACTAAGAGAGGGAAGCGGCTACCAAATCTTGCTCAGAAACAGAGTAAAACAGCAAAAGTTCAAGGTATCGAAAGTACACCTGTGAAGAAAATACAACCTGAAAAAGCTCCAAAAAATGATTTTGTTCAGGCAGTACAGGCATTATCTCAACAAATGGCAGAATTGACAGCAGAGGTTTCTCTATTAAAAGCACAAAACAACATCAAGAATCCTACTAGACAACAGCAAACAAGGAGAAATCGTTGCCAACAATGTCAAGACAAAAACAATTCAAAATGCAATCGCTTTTTTCTGTGTGGATCAGAAGAACATTTTGCGCGTGGTTGCAAGACATCTAAGAGGCAGGGAAACGACTACCGGCTACAGCAGGGGGGACAACTGTAGTCGGGGAGGAACAAGTGTCCCACAAGTGTAATAATTGTTTTAAAGAGGGGAGAAAGGGTGCAACACTTTTTAGCTGTGCTCAGTGTGAATCTGTTGTCTACTGCAGTAAGAAATGTCAAAAAGAAAGGTGGGCAGATCATAAGAAACTTTGTGAGGCCATAAGCTTTTTGGAGAGGCAGGGAAGACAAAAACTAGCAAATATTGGAACTTTTGTCAGTCACATTGATCCTCAAAAACATGATAAACTTATTAGACTTGTTGGGAATCGTTGTTTATTAGATGGTAAGATTAATGGACAGCAGACACAGCCTCTTTTTGATAGTGGGGCTCAAGTTTCAATTCTCCCAAGCTGGTGGTTATCACAGTATGAACCTCACTTGAAGATCAGAAATGTTTCAAAACTTTTGGATGAAAATGAACAGTTAGTTCTCAAAACAGCTGATAATTCAGATTTGCCTTTCCTTCGATTTGTAGAATTAGACTTTCAACTTCCACACTGGAAGGATATTCAAGCAATAAAAGTCCCGTTTCTTGTCCCTGAACCACAGGTTGATAACATTATAATGGGTATAATGTTATTGAAGAAATTTTGATGAATCCAAACAAGTACGACTTAACTGAAACAGATATTTTGTCAAATTTACAGCACTTGATGCCAAGTGTAAGTCAAAGCAAAGTCAAGGGTATTGCCAAATTGATCCAAACCCAAAACAAAGAGTTTTCTGTGATGTGAAGACACCAAAGAACATAGTCAAACTTCCAGGTGGCTCTAGTATCATTGTCTCTTGCAGAGTGAATACAGGGCCTATGAAAGCAAGAAGTCCTGTCTTGTTTGAGCCTGCAGTTGCTGATAATTTACCTGATTGTCTCACAGTTGATTCAGTTTTGTTGACTTTAAATGGAGGAAAATCAAGTAAAGTTTCCATACCAGTAACAAATAATAGCAATTCAGAGATGGTCCTGAAACCTCATACAGTAATAGGACACCTCCAGCTAGTTACATCCATTACACCCTTGAATGATAAAGTTGATCATATGCAAAAGAAAACAAAGAATGTACCAAACCAGGCAACTGAAAGGAAAATAGAGATTAAAGCAGAGGAAAATGAATCAAGCAAGAGAAAGGATAGTATTGAGAAAATTGACTTAAGGATGTTGACAGAAGAACAAAGGCAGACAGTTTTAGAAATGTTGCAAAAAGAGCAAGATGCATTTTCAGAAAATGAGGATGACACTGGTTGTATTGAAGAAGTTCAGATGAAAATTAACCTTTCAAATGATAAACCTGTACAGAAAAGGTACAATAGTGTCCCAAGACCCTTGTATCCAGAGATAAAGAATTATATTCAAGATCTTCTGAATAGGAAGTGGATAGTGAAATCAAAATCTCCTTATTCATCACCAATTGTTGCTGTTCGCAAGAAAGATGGTGGTTTGCGTTTGTGTGTTGATTACAGGGAATTAAATAAAAGAACAATCCCAGATAGACATCCACTCCCAAGAGTGCAGGAGACCCTTGATGACCTTATAGGAAACAAATGGTTTAGTGTTTTGGACATGGGGAAAGCATATCATCAGGCATTTCTTCACCCAGACAGTAGATATCTTACAGCATTCATTACACCCTGGGGACTGCTAGAATGGCAACGTATTCCGTTTGGTCTTATGAATGCTCCTGCGCAGTTCCAGAGATTCATGGAGGGCTGTTTAGATGATGTTAGAGACAAATTTGCTGTTCCTTATTTAGACGATGTTCTTGTCTTTTCTAAAACCTTTGAAAAACATGTGTCTCACCTTCAGTCAGTACTGCAGAAATTGAAGAGTAAAGGAGTCAAGCTGAAACCTCAAAAATGCGAACTTTTCAGAGACAGAGTAAAGTACTTAGGCCGTATTGTCACATCTGAGGGGCATTATCCTGATCCTGACAATGTTAAAGTGGTCAAAGCATTGGAAGAGCAATCCCCAAAGACTGTCGGTGATTTACGACACATCCTTGGATTTTTAGGATACTACCGACGCTACATCAAAGATTAGGCAAAGATAGCAAGACCATTGTTCCATCTTTTAGAGATAAAACAGAACGAAGGAGCAGACAAATCGATGAAAACAAAGTCTGGACAGTTACCATCATCGACTTTAATTTCGTGGAAGAAAATACACCAAGAGATACTGGAAACTTTAGTTGATGCAATCACAAGTGCTCCTGTGTTAGCCTACCCAGATTTTAAAAAACCTTTTATTGTACACACGGACGCATCCGAAAAGGGGTTAGGCGCCGTTCTGTATCAAAGACAAGAAAGCATACTCAGAGTCATATCTTATGCAAGCCGAAGTTTAACTCCAGCAGAAAAGAATTATAAGTATAATAGTGGCAAACTGGAGTTCCTTGCCTTGAAGTAGGCTATTTGCACTCAGTTCAGAGACTACTTGTATCATGCAATAATTTTGTCGTGTACACGGATAACAATCCGTTAACATATGTTTTGTCAACGAGCAAGTTAAATGCTACGTCGCAACGATGGGTAAACGAATTAGCAGACTATAACTTTGCCATTAAATATCGTCCCGGGACTGTAAACAGAGATGCAGACAGTTTATCCAGATCAGGCCTTAATGAGCTGATGACTAGTTGTACGGAGAACATACCAGCTAGTGATATTAGTGCCATGGTGTCAAGTGTTTCAGTACAGTCAAGTAATAATGAGACCTGGTTTACATGGTTAGCACAAGTTGAAGCGCAACTAGGCAATGACAACACGGAGAATATATTGAGTTTGTCAGAAATCAAGAGTGCTCCAAGAAATGACTTAGCTATCGATCGCATCATCCAACTCAAGAAAGCAAACCAGAGGTTAGGTAAAAAAGAAAGGAAACAAGAGAATGAAGGGACAAGACGTTTGTTGAACCAATGGAACAGATTGTATCTTGATGAAAATGAGATCCTAAGAAGAAAATTTCGTGATGAAAGTCAGTTGGTCTTACCAGCAACCTTAAGATCGTTAATATATCGTGAACTCCACGACAAGATGGGACATTTGGGGGTCAATTGAGTCACTCATCTTGCACGTGAACGGGTATTCTGGCCAAAGATGGAATCAGATATTGAACATTACGTCACTAACGTTTGTCGCTGCTTGAAACAAAGGCGACCGCATCAGAAAAAACGAGCACCGTTGCAAAGTATCACATCATCGAGCCCAATGGACTTAATTTCGATCGATTTCGTACATTTAGAAACAAGTTCCGGTGGCTACGAATACATTCTGACAATTGTAGACCATTTTTCAAGATTCCTACAAGCCTACGCTACGAAGGATAAATCTGCCAATACAGCAGCAAGACACCTTTACCAAGATTTTATACCTCGATTTGGAATTCCTGCGCGTTTGCTGCACGACCAAGGAAAAGAGTTTGAAAATGGACTTTTCCATAATCTAGAGAAACTTTGTGGTATTACTAGATCACGTACTACGCCATACCATCCAGAAACGAATGGACAATGTGAAAGAATGAATCAAACAATCATTGCAATGTTAAGAACACTTGAAGAATCCCAAAAATCGCGATGGAAAGACAGCTTAAGCCATCTTGCACACGCACACAACTGCACAAGAAACTCATCAACTGGTTTCTCTCCATATTATCTTCTATTCGGTAGAGAGCCAAGTTTACCAATAGATCTTATTCTCTATACGAAATTACCACCAAAGAACATAAGCCATAATCAATACTTGAAAAACATGCAAGCATCAATGAAAGAAGCATACAAGATCGCAAGTAAAAAGTCAGATCAAAGAAAGGCTAGCGACAGAATTAGACACAACAACAGTAATGCAATTACACATAGATTGGAAATCGGAGATAGAGTGCTTGTTCGAAACAAGGGGGAGAAGGGAGGTCCAGGAACGCTAAGGTCGTATTGGGAGCAAGAGGTATACACAATAGTAGATTGCAAAGGTGATTCAGGCGTTGTTCACTCAGTAAGACCTGAAAATAAAGAGAACGAAAGAATTAGAAATGTTCATAGGAACATGTTACTTCCATGCAAACATTTGAGCTCAGAGAACACGGAGATCAGCAACGTAGTGAAGAATGACAAAGGGATAGAGAAAAGACAAAGTAAAGAAAACACAGGGAGAGTAAAGAAAACAGATCAAAATAAGAAGTTGAGTGCTAGTGCAAGAAGTACAGAGGACAATTCACTTGATGACGAGGATGATTTTGAAGGGTTTTACCCAAACACTCTCGATGAATTAGGTAATCCAAGAGCAGAAGACAACCAAGCAATAGAACAGCAGACAGAGAATAATCCAAGCCTAGAGAACTCAGTGCCAGAACCAGTATCTGAGGACATAGACGATTCATCTGAGAATGCTGATACGAACACACAAGCTCACAATGTACGACCACAGAGAGAAAGAAGACCGCCACAAGTTTTGACTTATTACGGACCCGGAAGATCCTATGATTTACGCGCAGGTGATGTTGCAAGTATCAGTTCTGCAAGTCATCCGTTATCGCAACAAGAGATACGTTATCAGAATTATGTGAACAGTTATATGGGAAGTAATCCAGTACCAATGTTTATGGATCCAAATCAAATGTACTTTAGGCCAAATCCAATGACTTTTAACTTTAGGCCATCGTTCACGTACCCCGTACTAAGATTTCCTGTTCAGTATCAACAAGCTTTTTAAAATTTTATATAACCACGAACTGAGAAAGGACTCGCGAAATATTACACATTTGTTTTCGGTTGATAGACTGAGATTTAACTCGAACACGCTGCTTGATTTATAACTAAAAAAAAGGAGTACTTCCAAAGATGAAGGAGTCGCCAATTCTAAAGAACAATTCTTGAAGGAACCAAACGAACCAGAACATAGAAACATTGAATCGTTACAAGTATATTGAAACGGCCGATCGATTTACTTGCAGTTGTCAAGGAATGACTTAACGATTTTACAGAGATTGCGTAGACAGAAGCAGTAAAGAGCTGTAAAGGACCAAAGAGATTTTGAAAGCGAATTTCAAGGAACTCTTCTGTAGATCATTCGAAGAAATTGAAAGGACAGTCCTGGAGGACTCTTTTGAAGAAGGGGCATATGTCAGGGGTTATAAGTTATCCCACCCGTAAAATGTCATATTCGTAAAGGACAGTACAACAACAACAACTAAATTACATGAAGTAATACCCAGACCATGTGAGTTGTAAAAATGGCTGTAATTATGTCGAGTTTGAAAGTGAAATCTTGTTAATTTTGGCGAATATTGTTGTCATTTATTCGTGTTACCCTGCAATTGAATCGGCCAAGCGAGGGGCACGACACAAAGAAAGATAAAATCTGGAATTAGTTGATAAGAGGAACAGTGAAAGTGGCTGATATATGCTTGAAGATGCAAGAAAGAAGACTGAGATGGTATGGGCATGCGATGAGAAGAGCTGGAAACTATATTGGAAAGAGAGTGATGAATATGGAAGTTTCAGGGCACAGAAGGAGAGTGCGGCCAAAATATAGATGGAAAGACAAACCGAAAGTAGATATGCTTGAAAAGAATCTACTTGAACACTTAGTGTGGGATAGACATGAATGGCTGAGACTAGCACGAAACAGTGACCCCATATGAAATGGAAAAAGCTGAAGTAGGAGAAGAAGAATCTGCTCCATAAATGACAATGTTTCTGGACAGGATTCTGGATTTCAAATTAATGAAATGCAAGGACTAAAAGAAGAGAAACGGGAATTAAGGCTTGAAAATGTCAAATTGCAATCTGAGCTACTCAATATGAAGAAAATAGTTCAGAATTTGAGAGCAACGATTGAAAAGAAAGAAGAGGATCTGCAGGCGTCCAGGAATACATCGAAGATGTTAAAAGATCATTCATCTTTACTGGATATGCATGCGCACGGATTATCTGAAAGGAAGCAAGTGCTGGAACATTAGCTGGAATGGAAAGAAGAGCAGCTCAATGAGATGAAAGTCAACAACACAAAGACTATAAGGATAATGAAGGAAAACAACACCAGAGAAAGGACACGCAATACAGTGCAAATGAAAGAAATGGAGGAAGCAGCAGCTGTGCTAGAGAAGATCAATGCTCAATTGAAGGAAGAGCTAGATAGAAGGGACCTTCAGAACCAGGCAAAAGGCATCGTCAGTGCTGCAATTTCTAACAGTTTGTCAAAAGCATTCAATGAAGATATTGGTCAATGCCGAAAGAAAAACAACTGTTTGGAAGAGCAATGGTCTATCTTGAAGAGTCAGCTTGTAGATCAGGAATCAGAACTAACTCAGAGTGCTAGTCTGCTGGAGGAATCAATAGCAAAATGCGAAATTTATGAGGAGAAAGTTTCTTTGCTTACACTCCAGCTAGATAAAGCAGAAACAGCAACGCGAGTCCTTAACAATGAGCTGATTCTCAAAGAGAAACAGATTGAAGAAATAAAACGGCTGGCTGATGAAACAAATGAAAAAATCATGAAAGAAGTTATGAAAAATGAATCGCTTGAAGGAGTGATTGACAGATATCGTATTCGTCAAGGAGAACTTGAGGAAAAGATAAAAGAACAGCAACTACTTTTGACTTCAAAACAAGTCACAGTCGATAACAGCTCTATATTAGAAATAGCATGTCGGCTGGACTTTGAGCCGATGAATTTAAAATGCGAACCACTTGATCGGAAGGAACAACACTTCACTGAGGGGCAGGAATTATCAAAAGTCAATGAAAAAGTGCTCAATGAACAAGATGACAAAATTGGCAATTTGAACGACCTCAAATCGAAGCTCAAGTGTGCTATGGACAAATGTACCAAACTAGAAGAAGCAAATAGAGAGCTGGAGAGAAAAGTTGAACAACTACCGTTGCAGATGGATGCACGAGAAAAGAAAATAAAAGAGCTAGATGAACAGGTGACTATCTTCGATGAGAAGTTAGTGTCAAAAGACATTACTACTGGAAAACTAATGATGAAAAAGCAAAACGGCGTGGATTAAGAAGGTTTATATGTTGTTGATTTTAATGCAATGTGTAGCTTGTCATAAAGGATATTATTATCACTCAATAGAAGTCATCAATCTTTCCATAAGCTGTCTTGGCATATTTGGTCAGTCGTCAGAATCCTTCCTCACAATATGTACTAAACTAGGCTTTGATAATCAACATCTCAACAACTCGCACCTTCCAGCGAATGCACGTGTGGCCACCTCAATCAAACAGTCAACCACATTCTCTCAGAACGCCCACAGGGTCCCCACTGCACCGATCAAGATCTCAGAGAATGCAACGAGACAGCCCGAGTTTGGATAACCCATTGGCGCGATAAGATATGATGATGATGATCTCAATTTCACTATTTCCAAGCTATCTAGTATTGCTATTCGCACGACCTTTTACATATTTTGCATGAGGAACAAACCATGGTGCAACCCAGAGCTTCTCAGTTACTGAACACGCTAGTAGATATTACTACTACTTCTGTCCTGAACTACACTTAGTGTGTATTTTTCTTTTATTATAATCTATTTCATATGTACATTTAAAAAAATTTAGTGTATCATTGAAAGCCAGTCAAATACAGATTACCTATTTAGTGAGATTTGTATTTGTAGATTTTAATTTGATATATATGATGAAGTTTAAAAAAAATTTCGACTAAGCAAAGAAACAATGGATTATAATGACTTTGAAGTAGATAAGAATAATTGATGAACTGTGTAAAGTTATTGAGATACTAGTAAAACTGTAAATTTTTTGAATTGCTTACTGTTAAAAAATTATTTTTACAATTTGTATCTTTTGTTCTATAGAATTATTTGTTTGCTGTGCGTTACTTCTGCTATTCAAAATTGAATAATGACACCTATTGAAGAGATAGATCGTGCTCTTGAAAGAATTGAGCAAAAACAACTAAGAATGAAATTGAGGCCATTGTGAACTACCACCATCTATTCTCAATTTTACCTGTTGATTGGGAAAGGCGTAATTTCACGCTTTGTGTTTGGGTGTAATTGTACATTACACTTAAATATTGGTCTAAAAAGACCCTAACTTCTCAATCGACATCTTCATTGTGGTATTTTGGCAACTCTTGAACGTTACGCTTAGCTTAGAGCATCTTTTCACATTGTCATTACTGGGCCAGTTTCAGAGTTAAATGCGATGAACCGCCAACGCAGTATTTTTCTTGTTGCATGCATTTACAAACTGACTTACAACAAGGTTGAATTTCTACACGTCTGTGACAATGGATGTAAAATTTTGTGCCAAATAGTCCAGTAGTTCGGGCCCTTTCTTGATTTTGTGTCTATATATCTTCCCACCCTACCCAATTCAGCTGTCTACATGCCGGTGCTTAGGGAATTAAGAAGCATACAAATCGGTCCTTGCTGCAAATGAAATGGGGCCCTCATATGGGTTTGGTCCATTGTTCAAATTTTCATAAAAGATTCCCTCGCTCAGCTGCTTTTAACTGAGAAAATAATGGAAATCATTCTAACTGTTCAATCGAAGTGTTTGCTCGTTTGGCGCCCCTTTAAAATCACGCCCAGCGGTTTTTCTATTGAGAAAATAATGGAGAATACTAAATTTCCATCAAATTCTTCAAATTGCTCTTTGGCGCTCCCGAAAAGTCACTCTCAGCTGATCTTCAAATGTAAATGATGGTGAAGTCCTTAATTGTTCAATCAAAAATTTCCTTTTGCCTTTTTGGTGCCCCCTGACGATCATTCCAGGGGGGCATGCCCCCTGGCCCCTATGCCACCACGCCACTGCTGTTGGCTCATTTCAAGTCGAGCCCCCAACGTATCTCACGAACAACTAATATGGAACGGTCCTCTCAATCTTTCGCAAGCATTGAGTGTCCAAATATCGAATACCAACACGATATGACATAGCCCCGTACAGTCTTCTACAAGCACTTTGAGTCTACATACCTAATAACGAAATGTGACACGTCCTAATACAAGATACAAATACTTTCGCAAGCTACTTTATCTATCCTAATCTTCCATCTATAGCTCCAATCTAACATTTATAAATTAGCAGTATGACAATGCGAGTGGAAAATTTGTTGAGTTCACGCCCTCTAGAACGTCGGAAGACGCCCTTTTGGCAATTAAGACAAACATTACGTTCATCATGGAATTGGGTGGTTCAGTACATTAAACCTTATCTCAGCCATTTATGTCTGTATTAATTTTACCTGACGCTTCCTTATCATTGGGAGGTGATGCCCCCCTACACTCCCCGCCAAGTTCATCTATGGTTCTAGTGCCTACACTACCTATCATACAATTCCAAAGAAGTACCACACCCAAAAGATAGGTTCCAATGTGGATTTGTAAAAATGCTGTATTGAGATCATGGGTGGCCCACTTGAGAATAAGGTAACTTTTATGCTTCATAAGAAACTGTAATGTACATGAACAGTTATGCCCTAGGGTCCAAAATGGACTGGTCCGCGCAAAATATACGGACTTTGGACCTTGAGGTGCGGACTGCAGACCAACGTGTGGACCGCTTCTAAAAACCCTTTTTATGAAGACATGCAATTTTCCACAACAAAGTCACTTAAAAACTCTATTGAAAAATTAAAACTTTTTCATGTCTTTATTGTTCAAGTTCCAAAACTCCCCACTTGTCTGGACTGGCTCAAGAAAACTGAGAAACAGAGTTGTCCCCAACTCCTTCTTATTGCATTGGATCCAGACCACACTTGAGGCCCTTTTTGCGCCGGATCTGTGGCGAGCACGAACCTTTATAAAAACTCGCCAATTTCAATTTGCCGAGTTTTGGTGAGTTTTATTAGCATTTGCACCAAGGCTACCAAAGTATAACCAGCTCAAATCGCGAACCCTTTATTCTAGAAAAGTTTTGGCTAGAATCTGTGGCGAGCAAAAGTCCCTGAATGCATACTGGATTGGTTAGAGAGCATTTTCTCTGCATTTTCTGGTGATGGCTGGGTGCTGAGCTTTGTGTGGATAAACTTGTGTCTTAACCTTCGCTCAGCAAACTTTTCTTTAATACGTTTTAATAAAGAATGGATATGGAAGGCATCATGAATAGGTAGTCAAGTTCCTCAATTCGTCCCCTTTTAAGATTTTCGAACCATTTCTGAGCAATATTAGATTTTTCTGGCTCTTCATCCACAACAAAGTTCGCAATTTTGGCAATATAATTTACAGTGTACCAGATTTATAAAATGCTGACCGGATTTCGCATAAATGCGGACTGTGGACCGCGGGCCGAGAATGCGGACTGCGGATCATAACGGTCCGCTTTGGACCCTAGGTAAATGCCTATTTTGAAGTGGGAGCTACCCATAATCTCAACTAGGGTGTGACTGTTGTTTGCCAAATAGCAACAGCTTATTCACAAAAAGGTGGGGTGATAACCCCCAAACATGCCAATCATGCATGATTGAATGGCACTAACATAACACAGTAATTCCTACCCAAGTTCCTGCCAATAGCCACCATGGATAAACATGAGAACTGGTGCACCTGACTGGATATCATGCTTTCTCAGGTGACAATCTGCAAGCAAGAACATTTAAAAATATGTACAAAGTTGAACCAAAAATGCATCAGAGTCTTGCTGCTCCAATAAACTATCCTTCAATTCTTAGTTTTGTTCCACTTGACAAAATAATGAACAAAATGATTCAGTTACTACAAGCTTCAAATTTCCATCACTAAAGAAAGCTAAAACTAGAAAATTTCAAAATATCTATTAACATTTTTGGATGGTCATTTCCAAAGATGGAAAAGGTGTGGTCCATGAAAATTTCCATGGGTTTTGCCCCCTTTCTCATTCTCTTCCATGGGTAGACATGGTGACAAGACTTACTGAACATTCTGATAGGCTTACTTTCAAGACTATATCTCCTTCAAAAAAGCTTGTATGCCTTTATTTATGAATTTGTCCCTTGCCCTCAAAAATTCTTAGTTTGGTGTGTGACTGTGTATACAAAACATGCCAGTGAATTTAAAGGTGAGTAAGCTCCATATGTATATCTTCACATTTACCATTTCCTTGACTTTTGGGAAAAAATATATCCAGTTTCTGCCTATCTCTAATTCCATACTTGACATCCATTTCATGTATGGTATTTTCAATTGCATCACTGGTCTCTAGGAAATAATAAGATATGCAAATTTGTAGTTGATGCCATCCATTAACAGTAATAAATATTATACTGAAGCATAAAATTGTGCCTGTCATCCTATCAGTAGCACCCAGGGATGGTACCAAGGGAGAGTTAGAGAGGGCTACAACTCCTTCATGGGTGATGTGGCATAGCAACTAGAGTGCATGAATCCTGTGCAGAAGGTCTACACTTCAAGCTCAACTTGAGGCCTTGACTAAATGCTCTCTCACTGCTCAACCAGTAGTGAATGGGTACCCAGTGGTAACACTGGGGAGATAAAGGTGACAAAAAAGGAACTGGCCACCCTACCTCACATGCCAATGACTCAAGAAAAGTGTCCTATCTAACAGGCACTCTCCTATGTACAAAAGCATATGGGACTATGTCTATATTTATACAACTCCTTCATCAGGGCATGCTAGCCTCCATCAGAAGCTTCTTAACCCATTTTTGAGAGTTCTATTAGTAGCTTTAGTGCCCAGCTAACAATATCTTAGTCCTCCCTCCCCTATCAGAATAGTCAGCCCCCTGTCAGAAAGCTCCTGGCACCACCCTTGACAGCCTAAAGCACCAAGACTGGAAAAGAAGATCTGCTCCTCTATGAATATCTAACTAGCTTTGTAATAAGGTAGTCTTTCTTATCCAGAAAAATATTGCTTTGCAATAGATTGGAACTGGTGCAAATACTTGCAAACTTTTGGAAAAAGAATTAATGTATGGTGCAAAGCAATTGATATGTTTTTGTGACACAGCTGCTCAAATTTGCTCTTCCTCACATTCTAAGTTACTATAGAAACTGGTAGAAACAATTTACCAGAAAGAAATATAAAAATGGAATATAACATAAGGTAAACCTTTGCAGATGAGCTTGCAATGCTTATTGATGATTTCATCGGCTTGCTCAGTCTGTGACCATCTACTAGGTGAATATTGCTGTTCCAAAGTCTATAATAAACAAATAGCAATCAAGAATAAACATGGCTTTATAAAAATGCAAACAAATATACATTGGTAATAAATTCCTTTCCTAAGTTTCAGAGTGGAATAGTTTGTTTCAAATAATCCTCAAAAAAAAGAAATTTGAAGGTTTTATCAGAAGAAGGACTTAGATCAGGGTAAACTTCATCAAGAAATGTATACTTCTAATGGCAGACCTGAGAAGCATAGAGATAGAGGATTATCCTGACACCCGTACAAAATCATTTCCAGTTAGATATGGTCTCTACATGGGCAAGGGGTTCTGGGGGCTCTGGGGCACATCCCCCCTTGCTAAATTCACAAGAGTTTTGTGAGTACAGCCCTGTTTGACTGCTAAAATTTTTCGTGAATGTCTGGAAAAGTTTAATAACAATATGTCTTAATATGTTCTACTTTGCTCAAGGTTTGGAAACGTATTTCAATATTTGTTCACAATCCAAAATATTGCAATATTGCACCTAGAACAAATATATGGCGTTCAGTGGAGCCTTGAGGAATGAATTAAAGTTGGGCATTAGTACAGTTTTAGACCTCACCATGGATATGGTTCGGGTGTCAAAAAGGTTAAAAAAGTTGGTACTGCACCCTGGTAAAAAGGATTCAAAAGGTGGGAGGCACATGCATAGGCCGATATCAAGATTAGCTATCACGGTATTTCACCATAATATCCCATAATACGCTTACATGGTTAGGGATTGGCTAAGGGTTAGGGTTTTTCAAAGGTTTAGGGTGACGGGAAGGGTTAGGGATTTTGGTAGGGTGAGGGTTAGGGTTAGAGCTAGTTTTCTTACTTGCGCCATTATGAAATTGCCCAAGTTTGGTAAAACATGCGTTGTTTTGGAAGGTATTTTGTGTATAAGTTCGTAACCATTTGGTAAACCGTAAATTTTTTTCCATCTTCTTACAGAGCTTGGTGAGTACATTCGTTTAATGTATAAGTTGTTTGGTGACATCCGCCCATGCATTCCCCTCAAAAGCAAAAGACTTTAAACTGAAAGGAGCCACTTGAAATGTACATATGTTGGAAATGGGGGGCACGTGTCCTCGGTGCCCCAGTTCCTATGTCCATGCTCTGCACGCTACTGGTTTATGTGTGGCATTCATCACATTCATATCCCGACAACAATCTGTGGTGTAGACAAATCAGCTTTTCACAACAGCAGATTGCGGTGTCACTGATCCATGGCGAGATGGTTCGTCTAGTACTTGCTGAAATAACTTTCCTCAGAACACAGATGGCCACGGTAGTGAGGCTTTAGTCCTTAGCCATATAAATACCGTTTAATATTCACCTCTTTATCCATAGGTCAGAGCTACCAAGTTGTGTGCAAGCAACAAGTCACTTTAGCGGCTAATCCACATGGGGATGTGAGGGACAAATTCACACGCGTTTTCCCTGCGGGCCATACACCAGTCGGCCTCTGGCCTTTGACCGTTTGAGCCATTTGGCGACCCAGAAGGAAGAAACATTATTTCCTGTATAGTCATGGCGGGCAATATTGGCGAAGCCAGTAGTACTTTTGCCATAAAAATATTTTCTGATCTTAACGTTGATAGTGGCAACATCTTATTTGCACCATGGAGTATGTTCAATGCGCTTGCTATGACATTTGCTGGTGCTCGAGGCAACACTGCTCATCAGATGTCGAATATTTTGGGCCTAGCAAACCCTGATAGTTTCCCAGACATGCTACGAATCCTATCCCAGTTGCAGGGCTTAAAATCAGTGAAATCTGCTAACAATGTTTGGATGCAGGAAAACTTCAATATTTTGTCTGAGTTTCAACAATGTGTAAAGACCTATTTTCTATCGGAGTCTGGAGAAGCTGATTATGTAAACAACTGTGAAGGAGCAAGAAAGGAAATAAATTCTTGGGTAGAAAAGAAAACAAACTCAAAGATAAAGAACCTTATCCCACCTGGGGTGATAGATGCCATGACAAGATTAGTTTTGGTTAGTGCTGTTTACTTTAAAGAAGCATGGCTCACCGAATTTCCAAAAGAGAATACAAGACCTATGACGTTTTATGTAAGTGGAGGAAACTCCATCAAAGTTGAGATGATGTTTATGAGTGGTAAAAAGAATGTGATGTATGATAAAGGAGAGAATTTTCAAGTCCTTTCCTTACCATACATTAGTAGAAGACTATCAATGAATATCATTTTACCAAAGAAAGGGATCAGCCTAGATCAAATTCTCAATGATCTGAAGTCAAGAGAGTCAGTGATGAGTGCATTTACCAACCCATCTACTCACCCAGAAAATATAGAGATTTACATACCAAAATTCAAATTTGATTATACTCAAGCATACAATGAAATACTACAGAAGCATGGATGTGCAGACATGTTTGATGATGTACTGGCAGACTTTTCTGGAATAAGTAATGAAAAGCCAGGATTGAAAGTGTCAACAGTTATCCAGAAAGCATTTATTGAAGTAAATGAAGAGGGAACTGAAGCTGCAGCAGCCAGTGCAGTTGTTCTTACTCTTCGATGTGCAAGACCAAAAATGGAACCACCAATTGTTTTTAAAGCTGATAGACCCTTCATTTTTATAATAATTGAGAAGAAAGCTAATATAATTCTATTCATTGGCAAAGTGGTAAACCCATCTATATAGATTGAATTATATTGCAGCAATTCAATTCAAATTCAAAGTCAACTCAAATTCAATTCAAATTCAATTCAAATTCAATTCAAATTCAATTCAAATTCAATTCAAATTATACTACTTCAAATTCAGCAAAGTAGTAGGTAGCAAAATTGGATCTGAAAGAGTTATGTTGTAAAATTTTCTTATCCATTCTCTGTTAAATCCTAAACACCAGTAGTGACTAGTAAAAGAGTCTTTACTATAATTAGTTAAAGATGGAGTTGTACTGAAATTACATGGCACAAGAAAAATTATGTTATCACACACCCCTGACTTCTGTTACACTTCACCCACTCATAACTGAGTAGGCTTGCAATTGCTTGGTGTATCAGACAGATATATGTCTTTTCATAGTGTGAAGGCATGACAAGACCACATTTGTGCTTGTTTCCAGGGAATTGGGGAGCATTTGAAGAGTGGAGAGCACCCTCACATGCAGAAGAGGAAAAGTTTTGTAGGCTACAGAGGGTACTTTACTTGTCGAAAATGAGGAGCTACCTCCCTGTGCCTCCCATTCCTATAATGTTTGCCAAATTGATTTGACTTTCATGTCACTACCTAATTTTGTACTATAATGTCATGAATATTTATAAAGGATAAAACACTTCTCCAGAACACTTCGTTGCTATCAATGTACTTCCTGTTCTTAAGTAAAAATGAATGTTCAAAAAATTGGTGGAGGCAGTCGTGACTATAAGTCCAAATGGCAAAAATATCGTCAATGAAACGTAACCATAAAATTGGCGTTTTGTTATCCGGTGCAGAGTGCAGGATTTGCCGTTCAATGTGGTCCATAAAAATACTGGCGTAGTTGGGGGCAAACGGAGACCCCATGGCAGTACCGTGGGTCTGAAGGTAGAAGGTGTCCTTGAATTTAAAATAATTTTTCTTGAGGATAAAGGTAATGAGTTGCAACGTGTATTTCAATGGTAAAGGGAGAGATTGTCCGTAGAATGTTTGAAGGGCAATTGAGCAACAGGTGATTCCCTCATCATGGGGGATATTTGTGTAAAGTGACTTAACATCAAAAGTCACTAAAATCGAGTTCTGTGGTATTGTGCCATCAAAACTCCAAAGTGTACGTAGGAAATGTGTTGTATCCTGGATATTGGATGGTAATTGTTTAACGATAGGTTTTAGATAAAAATCTATATATGTTGACAAATTAGCTGTAGGTGAATTACACCCTGATATAATTGGTCTACCTGGCAGTGGCGGCTCGTGGTATTTTTCGCTGGGGGGGAAGTCTTTGAAACACTGGGTGTGGTCAAAATATCTTAGGGAGCCACACCCAAAAAATGACATTGGATAGCATTACCTCCAGATTGCAAAATACACTTTTTCTTTTCAAATAAGAAATAAATTATCTGGCTTCAAACTGGAAGTTTTTTAATATTTTGTCGAATACAGCCTGAAAGTTTTCTTAAATATAGAGAATTCTGGTGATAAAAATAACCCAGCTTAGGCAATTATGATTCAAGAAAAGGATGTTCAGGTT
>WIPJ01000586.1:345890-375146 GCA_018155075.1 Cassiopea andromeda
TCCAAACTATCAACGTAGTTTTGATCGGTGTTTTTGTCGCATTTTGTTGCTTTTGCCATCCTTTCCGAGCGTAATACCACTTGCTATGAAATGCGAATATTCGGATACAGCACAAACAGATAATCTTTCTCAATGTTAATGCCTCCAAGATGGCCGCGCATCCGGGAACTTACGCAAGATATGACGTCAATGCAAAGCCTCTATTTCCTTTATAGTCATGGCGGGCAATATTGGCGAAGCCAGTAGTACTTTTGCCTTAAAAATCTTTTCTGATCTTAACGTTAATAGTGGTAACATCTTATTTGCACCATGGAGTATGTTCAATGCGCTTGCTATGACATTTGCTGGTGCTCAAGGTAACACTGCTCATCAGATGTCGAATATTTTGGGCCTAGCAAACCCTGATAGTTTCCCGGACATGCTACGAATCTTGACCCAGTTGCAGGGCTTAAAATCTGTGAAATCTGCCAACAAGATTTGGATGCAGAAAAACTTCAATATTTTATCTGAGTTTCTACAATGTCTAAAGACCTATTTTCTATCGGAGACTGGAGAAGCTGATTATGTAAACAACTGTGAAGGAGCAAGAAAGGAAATAAATTCTTGGGTAGAAAAGAAAACAAACTCAAAGATAAAGAACCTTATCCAACCTGGGGTGATAGATGCCATGACAAGATTAGTTTTGGTTAGTGCTGTTTACTTTAAAGAAGCATGGCTCACAGAATTTCCAAAAGAGAATACAAGACCTATGACGTTTTATGTAAGTGGACGGAACTCCATCAACGTTCAGATGATGTTTATGAATGGAAAGAAGAATGTGATGTATGATAAAGGAGAGAATTTTCAAGTCCTTTCCTTACCATACATCGGTAAAAGACTATCAATGAATATCATTTTACCAAAGAAAGGGATCAGCCTAGATCAAATTCTCAATGATCTGAAATCAAGAGAGTCAGTGATGAGTGCATTTACCAACCCATCTACTCACCCAGAAAATATAGAGATTTACATTCCAAAATTCAAATTTGATTATGCTCAAGCATACAATGAAATACTACAGAAGCATGGATGTGCAGACATGTTTGATGATGTACTTGCAGACTTTTCTGGAATAAGTAATGAAAAGCCAGGATTGAAAGTGTCAACAGTTATCCAGAAAGCATTTATTGAAGTAAGTGAAGAGGGAACTGAAGCTGCAGCAGCCAGTGCAGTTGTTCTTCTTTTTAAATGTGCAAAAAGACCAAAGATGGAACCACCAATTGTTTTTAAGGCTGATAGACCCTTCATTTTTATAATATTTGAGAAGAAAGCTAATATAATTCTGTTCATTGGCAAAGTGGTAAACCCATCTATATAGATTGAATTATATTGCAGCAATTCAATTCAAATTCAATTCAAATTCAATTCAAATTCAATTCAAATTCAATTCAAATTCAATTCAAATGCTACTACTTCAAATTCAGCAAAGCAGTAGGTAGCAAAATTGGATCTGAAACAGTTATGTTGTAAAATTTTCTTATCCATTCTCTGTTAAATCCTAAACACCAGTAGTGACTAATAAAAGAGTCTTTACTATAATTAGTTAAAGATGGAGTTGTACTGAAATTACATGGCACAAGTAAAATTATGTTATCACACACCCCTGACTTCTGTTACACTTCACCCACTCATAACTGAGTAGGCTTGCAATTTCTTGGTGTATCAGACAGATATATGTCTTTTCATAGTGTGAAGGCATGGCAAGACCACATTTGTGCTTGTTTCCAGGGAATTGGGGAGCACCCTCACATGCAGAAGAGGAAAAGTTTTGTAGGCTACAGAGGGTACTTTACCTAGAGATTTGTCAAAAAATGAGGAGCTACCTCCCTGTGCCTCCCATTCCTATAATGTTTGCCAAATTGATTTGACTTTCATGTCACTACCTAATTTTGCACTATAATGTCATGAATATTTATAAAGGATAAAACACATCTCCAGAACACTTCGTTGCTATCAATGGAATTCCTGTTCTAAAGTAAAATTGAGTTACTTATGATTATAACTGCTAAAAAAGTAAAATAGTGTTTAATTGATTGTTTCCAGTCACTCGTTTTATCTGTACATACACGTCTTTTTTATAAGAAAAAAGTTTATTAGAAAATGAGGGTCACATCGTCAAAATCTTAAGAAAATCGTAAGAAAATTACGAGGCTCAAATTCCAAAATTAAGTGTTTTTATAGGCCAAAAATCGGTAATTTTAAAGATGGAATTCATATTCAAGTATACAATTGTATTAACAACAGTGTAAACCATTTTAACCAGTTTATTTCAGTAAAAGTTAAGAAAAACTTAAGAAAATCTCAGGCTCAATTTCGGGAAAAGTTAAGAAAATTGAGGCTCAGGCAAAATAATGATTTTCTTATAAAAAACAAACGTGTAATCCCTAACGTTATTAAGGCTCGATGTCCCGGATGTTGAGAATAGTTCAAGAAAGATCTTCCGTTCTTAAACAAGGACAATCAAAAATAGCATAAAAGATATAGATCGTGCATACCTGTTGACTTCTGTACTCTCATTAAAAAATACTAATTTACCGTTCTGCCTTTGTTCTAATTTTATGGTTACGTAGCACATAAATACAGATTTAAAATTTCCTTTGATTTCCAGGCGAAGTTGGACCTTTGGCACTATAGAATACTGTAAGAATCGTCTTTGGCTCAAAACGAAAATAGTGAAGCTCAGCGACGAAAGTTCTGCATTATAGAAAGGATGTAATATATTTCAAACCTTTTAATTTCATTTTATTTTCTATCAGGCCCTTTCCCTTTTCAACATGAGGACATAATTGCCCTTTTTCTTAGAAAAATTTTGAAGATTGTTTAATAATATATGGAAGTTATACCCCTGGCGATATTGTGCTCTCCCAACGTTAACAGGGTGCGATGTAGATGCACTTGATTGGAAAGGGAAGTATGTAGATAACTGAGAAATAAAGGCCCTTTCTATAGAGAGATATCATCAAAAAAGTCCTAATGAGGTGCCTTGGAAGCCCTCACTTTCTGGGCTCGATTTGCACGCTTTTGGATGTGGGTGCATTTTTCTCACTGTTGCTCCCGCTTCCTACTATCGTTCCGGGGTCCCTGAACTGCATTGCAACTGGACAAATGGGACTTAACCTTGCCTATTTAAGAACCAATTTTTGCCTTCTATGAGTTTAACTACTGCTTATGCTGCTGTTATTTGGCTGTTGCAATGTTAGTTATATTTTAAGTAACCCCTTTTTCGTCGTTGTAGATGATGTGAACCTTTAGAATTTTTCGCTCACTCCACTTGCATGTCCACACTGCTTATCTTACTTTTCTTAATATACAATTTCTGTAATTAACAAGTTAGAAAGATTCTACCGTAAATCTTTGTCTACCCAAAGATAAGCTATATTGGCAACCTAGGACATCTTACTAACTGGTGGGACAAGTACCCCCACAAGGCCCCATTGTCTGTCCCACCTCTCATTATCAAAACCTTTGGTTTGCCCTATCAGCAATAGGTCCTCATGAATTGGCTGTATGTTTGTAAGGAAGACAAAGCACAAAAATGCACCTTTTTGGCTTATTATAGCGTTTTGATCCAAAATCTTTGTATCGGTAGGTATGGGCCCCACTTGAGCTTGCATCCCACTTTTGGCAAGCCTTAAAAGATGCCCTGCGAACTCGGATGAAGCTTAAGAGGGCATGGGAGGGTGGATGACCCCCGACCTTGAAAATTTGCCATTTTGCAGGACAAAAGCGGCAGCGCAGTGTATTTTTGCGGGGCAACTTACTGGACTCAGGTCTACCGACTGAGCATGTTTTGACCATTTGAGCAACTGTTAATAAATGAATATTAAAAAGGTCACAGAAAACACTGGCCAACTCACAGATCATAGATCTCATTTTCGCAGGGTACAGCCCATGACATCCCGAGACATATATCGAAGTTACGTCCCTGCCTGCTGTCAATCTAATTGGTTTACTGTTTAATGAAGCACGTAACTTGAGGCAATCCCCTGTAGATGCAAAAAATGATTGCAAAATCACTTTGGAGAAGCATAACCCTTATTTTGTTGTGTAATTCTCCACGTTCATAATTCTATTGGGGGTGGAGGCAAAACCATGCAAAATTTATTATGTGGCGGGCATTGTCTCCTGCAGGTGTGTGCAATTATTGAATGCTACTTCAAGCAACATCCTATTGCTACAGAAAACCAGTAGAGTATCTACCAAGCTCAAATTACTGCTGCTACATGCTACTTCTTTTGCTGTAGCTCATATGAGTGCGAGTCCTGGACATTTACAGAAGCAGCCTGCAAGAAGATATTAGGTTATCAAGAGTCTCATGGACAGCTGAAAGGACAAACCAGTGGGTGCTGGACAAAAGTGGGATCAGTCTTGTACTGCGAAAAAGTATCATCTTGAGGAAGATATGTTTCTTTGGTCACATAAGTAAGGGAGGTATGGAAAGGTGCATTATCGATGGGAAAGGTTGAGGATAAAAGAAGAAGAGGAAGGCCATTAATTTTGGGTGGGGGGGGCTTGTTTAAGGTTTGGCATTTTTCTCACTGATTGACATAAGGAACCAACACAGTTTTCTCAATCATCTAACCCAAAAAATTACAAAGCGGCTATTTCGCAAACTTTATTTAGTAGTCAATAACGATTTCTTCATTATCACCACGAAAATCAGGTTTCTTTCTGCCTTTTGTCTTCAGTCAAAGGAAGTAATACTTCATATCTGTTGCCTTGTGAGGTTTTCTTGAAACAAGTACTCTGCAGAATAATGCTTCCCTCAAATAAGGCCTCATCGAGGCTTATTTGCAAAAACGAAATCTTACACGGGCGCTTATTCGTGGATGGGCGCTTACTCGAAGATTTACAGTAGTATGAATTTAGTTGAGGAATGCATTATGAGGTAAATTATGGTTAAGCATAGCTATTTCGAAACTTCTCTAGTTCATCATTTCTTCTGTCCACATGAAATCAACGGTTGCGCGCTGTTTTGTAAGAAACCAATCCATACCGAACCTGCATAAAGAAGGAAGCGTTTCAATTTGAAAAAATTTTAGAACTGCAAACACTCCATGATTAGGGGGCTGTTTTCATCTGCAGCCAGAGCTAGCGTAGATACCAGGCGTGCTTCTAGGAATTTTCGAAGATAGGGGGTCTAATCCATGAAAAGGGCACATCAGGTCCGTTTAAAAGAAGATAGATCCTGTAAATATTGTTTTCCAGATCCATTAGTAGATGAATTACTGTAGAAGGTTTACTGATATCGTTGCTCTGAAGACCAATGATTCTTATTGCAAATCCAAATTATGGTGGGGAAGGAAAATTTTCACAGTAACGCCTTTTTCATCTTAGGAAAAAGCCCTTTTGATTGAGGGGGCAGTACACCTTGACTTAGAATTAGACCTTGAACTAGGTTCATTAGAAAAAAGCGCGTATATCTTAGCTACGTTTGCGTGTGCGCCTCCGGAGGAGAAAAATGATAGACAGTTGTTTTGGGGGTGGTCTTTCCATACCAGCGGTTTTCAACCGGGGTTCCGCCAACATAGTTCAGGGGTTCCACCAGAAGTTATATAAATGCTACGATCGAAAGTTTGTTTGAAACCTCCTGTGCAGATATGTGAACAGGGTTTCCTCGAGCCACTAGAGTACATCCTTGGATTTCCGTTCCAACAAAAAGGTTATAACCCACAGATGCATAAAAAGCTGAGAAACTCAGAAGTGATCTATCAGCCTCAATAAAGAACATCGTCGTCTTGGAATCTGGTCAATGCAACAGCAAAAATGCTAGGGCTCAGGAAAGCTATAGCCACTTGGCACATTTCACGCTTTTATTGTAGAGGAAAGTATTTTGCCTCAGTATTGCAACTTTGTTGGCTTTTTCAATGACTTCAAGATTAGAATCATCTGAAGACTATCCTAGCAATCTTTTTTACTCCCTGATGTTGTACGCATTCCTATTAAAGAACAGGGCCAAACCTTGCATTTAAAATTGAAAAATAACTACCCTCATTTAACAACAAAAGATAAATTCTGGAGAAAACTAAATTTAACATTCATAACTTTACATAGAATGGTAACTGAAATGTTAAATGATTGACTTGCCAATTTATTTCAAGTCTCAAACATCCCGTATTGAAATTTCCTGAACTATTTGAGCAGTCGAACATTAATTTCTTATAAATCACTTTCTTATTAAAAAAGAGCGCGTATTTATCGGAAATTTGAGACTTGTCCACACGGACGTACATTGACGGATATTTTGGAGAGTGAAGGGCTGAAAGTTTTGGACTGACAACGGTCACTTATTTTCTCGTATGAAGGGCTAAACGTTGATGAACATTCATTATTATTCACTATTAATAATTACTATAGACCTTTGCTATAACAAGGCAGGCCTGTAAGCCAATAAACAGGATTGGGAGGAGGACGTATATGTAGACATCCAATTCAAAGTTGGAAACTCTTGGATGTCACAAGTCTTCACCAATGGATCAAACATTGTGTAGCCCGATGGTCTTCCGTAGTTCCTTGTTCAAAACTGGGAGGTCTGGGGGCTTGCCCTCTGACAAAATTTTGAGGCATCTCCCTCTATAACGTCGTAACATACCCTTTTACACACTAAAGCATTTTGATTTCGTCATCTGTGTCATAATTTCAGTTTATCGAATGATTCAAGTTTGATTGGCAGGATTGACCTTTAGACCCCAATGTATTTGTGTTAAGGGGTGGCGCCAAGAATTTTCCGGCGGGGGGCTGACTCTCCCCATGATGTGGCTAAAATACGGTTTTCAGGGTGCTATAAGAGCAGAAAATCTCCGGAAAAAATAGTTTCTACCTTCCGACGGGGGGCTAGCATGTTCCAAAGGATGGACTATAGCCTCCCTACCCGTCCACTGGCGGCACTCCTGTTTGTGTTCCTGCTTATTCGAATATCTCCTCCTGAGTAGACAGTATATGCGGCAACAAGTACTAGTTTGAGAGCTTGTACTAGCAAATTGTTGGGAAATTTTTGCCTTTAGGCCCTGGAAACTTATCTCCTGCTGCTCCTAGTTGTCTTTTTATCTATACGGGCACCCTGTGATAGTTGATTTGATAGCCCTTTCATTTAACACGTAAACGAGTTTGACAAATTTAATGAAAATGGCTACTGGAACTACATTAGCGCATAGAGTTCAAAATATAAAGGTAATTGATTTTATTCTGTGAGCAAGTGGAAGCATAAAATGCAACATATTTCTGGATTTTTAAATTGCATTGGGAGGTGCAATTTTGAAATATTGTAGACATTATGTAGCTTATTGCCTTCTGGAGGAATACGCTTGCTGTACATTAAGTGCGCCTACAGCCACAAAATTTTCAAATCTCAGAAGTTTTTGATGAATTTCAAAAGGCTCTAAAGTGTTCAATACTCACCAGATTGAAAAACTTCTTCTAAATCAACAACTTCACTCTGCATTGTGGGCGTGTGTCACAGGTTGTTAATGAGAACGAAGTCAGATGAAAATAGGATTCCAATGCGTTTCGTGGTCGTACCTATGTACATATCTCATACGTTGCCACTTTTTCCAATAGCATTTTGGTCTAAACATAATTCTGTGAGATGGGTGAATATCTCCATTTATCAAAGAATTTTCTCATTAGCTTTCACGGACTGCAGAGCTTGGCAAGTGCACACTCAGGATTTGTTCTCTCAAATTTTCATTTGCAAATGAAACTGCACACTCATAGATGGGTGTGGCAGTAGGGGTGATTCCTAAGGGGGCTCAAGGGGGCAGAGCCCCACTTTTTAAAATTACTGATCATTTTCGGGGGCTCAGCCCCCTCAAATTTTTGTATTGGCTTTGCTTTTCAAAGTTTGTTGACCTTGCTTCCAAAGTGCATTGCTATGGTCAATTTTGCACTGCTACATGATTATTGAGACATTTCTAATTTTTGATTATACTATGTCAGTATTAAGCTAAATCACCCTGTCTGCACTTTGAAAAAATGGGTGTGGATGCAGCTAGGTCTCTCCCAAAATGTGGGTGTGGTTGCACCTAGAGCCCCACTTGTTACAATTTTTAGGAATCACCACTGTGCGGCAGGGTATTGAAAGGGATGGTGTGGCTTGGTGTAGTAGTTTGGTGCTTTCCAACTGTTATGACAAAACTTTTATTGCAAACATAGTTTTAATTTGTATGTCAAAAAAGTCAAGTACACACTTAAGGGCACACCTGAGGAAGACTGCACACTTGCACACCTGACATTTTACTTGCCCACCTGCCTTTTTACTTGCCCACCCAACTTTTTACTTGCCCACACTTGAGACCTCAAAGAATAAGGCTGTGGTGTGCAATCCCGAGTCTTTCTCACCTACAGCCCTTTCATCCAAATTGGATCTTGATTCCTTCTAATTATGTTGTTATTAAGTTGAGAGATAACATTGCAGATTTCATGAAAGTTGGTGGAAAGTATTTAGTTATACAAGATATTATAGAAGTCAATGATGAATTTGTTTCTCAAGAATGATTTCACCTCTCCTTTATTTATTGACTGAAGATTGTTTAGTTAGTGCACAGTTAATGTTAACATTGTTGTCAGCTTGTATTGAAGAATTGCTGAATTAAGAGCAATTTGTTAAAACCAATAGGCTAATAGGAAGCATTTGATATAAACACATCTCTAACAAGACAAAGCACAAATCTTACTAATCAAACAACACAGCAGAATAAGTATCTCAAAACAGTAGAAGTTTAATGTAAACAATAAAGTAGAATTTGCTGATCATGATGCAAATGTGTTCATGTAAATGAATCAAATGAATCAGTAGTTCATGTCTTTTAATAGAGTTTACAGTTAATGGAAGTTTCCTTCTTGCATTTACCTGCTATACTTACAAAATTGATCAATAATCAGTTTCAGTTTGTGAATGAATTTTTGTAAGGCAAGCTAAGATGTAGTGGCCATTACTTGTGGAAGCTCCTGGAATACAATTTACTTCCTGGAAAATGTAAAAACCCCTGGAAAACTCCTGGAAGTCAATTTTTTGAAATGCAGTTGACTTTTGATAGCTCAGCATCCCACTCCATTGGAAGGCAATTTATATACTATTCTGCAAAGTGGTTCTTTATGGTATGTTAGAGAGTGTGCTTCTGAAAAATTTTCTGGGGCAAGCCCCCAGCCTTTAATTTCCTCCCCTGTATTAGCACACACATCTCACTTCTGTTGAAGTTATTTGGGTTTATATCGAATCAATCATAAGAGATACAAGTCATCAAAATGCTTGTGCAGAAACAGAACACAACAATGAAATATATCAATGGCATATCAAACATAACAAAACAGCACATGAGTAGAAGTTTCTAGAATAGTGTCCAATGTCCAATCAAATTACAGCAATGTAGCATGTTATATGATATCCAATAGTCATCATAACCATCATATGTTTCTAATAACTTCTTGGCAGCTTGGCTGCAGTGGTGGCCTGGCATTCCTTTTCTAACTAAAGATCATTGAGGAACATAATATTTGTCCTTTCAAAACATGCATTTTCTGATGTTCTTGGAAGTTTAACCTCAGAAATTTTTTTTGTTTGCTCCACTTATGTTTTCTGCTGTGTTGTTACTATCCTTAACTTATACCTACTGCAGTTTACAATGTTGCACATATTTAGAGGATAATTTAGTTTTTGCCTGCGCTAAGTTATCTGGGTACTTCCTTTTTTGCACTGTTACATGAAATTCCATTGTCAATGATGCTTTTTTAACTAAAGTATCCATAGTGACTGTGAAGCAATTACCAATTGACATTAGTTGTTGGCAAAGGGGACACTATCAAGTTGTTTGCCACCCCTGCCAGAATAGCCAGTCCACCACTGCTAGGTTTTTTATCTAGCCCTTCACTGTATTGATTCCTTGTTCACTTTAAAATAGGTCATGTTCACCAATGCAGAACATGATTAGCATGGGTGTTTTTCCAGTGTTTTAGAGAGTATGCTTCTGAGAAACTTTTCCAGGGGCAAGGCCCAAGACTTCATTTTCTTTCATTGCACCTACGTATTTGCCTGACAACTTGGCAGCTAGGTAGCTTCCATTGCTGCTCTACTTTGTTGATTCCATGCTCAATTGAAATAGATCAAAAAATATCATGAAACATATTATTAGTGTCAAAGAGTGATCAGGTTCTCCAAAAATCTCCTGGAAAACACCTTGGATGCTCCTGAAAAACTCCTGGAATTTCATTGGCCACCCTGTAAGAGATTTCCATTTATTACCGTATAGTTAAATGACAGTTTTGTTGTTCTGTTAATAGCAAATTTCTGTTTTTCAGTCATGGATAGTACTGACACTGGAAAATACATCAATATTTATACGATTATCACTTCTATCATTGCTTGTTTTCTACCTGCTTGGCCTGATTGAAGCATTATACAAGATTTTGGCAGTTACGCCTGGATTGTAAGTATTCTACTCTTAATTTTATTAGATACTTCACCTCATGCTTTATAAAACTTAATTTAGGTATGGATTTGATAGATGCCTTATTCATGCTCATTGATTGAAAATTAAGGCATTTGGATTTTTGCATAATGCACAAAGAGAAATTGCTATAAAACAAGAAATGCATGGAAGGCTACTTCAAATCAAATAGAGTTTTTATGCCTTTAAATATTTTCTAATGATGCCTTTAAATATTTCATGATTTATTGGCATGCAAGAAATTTACCTTAAATTCTCAAGTAAGCCTCCTAGGACTTATTTGCAAAAATATATTTTTGGATGGGGCTTATTCAAGGGGAGAACTTACCCATAGAGGGGCTTATTTGAAACTTTGGCATTTTCCTCAAAGGCTTCATGAAAATAACATACTTTTCTCAATCAACAAAGTTTTCTTCAGTATTGGAAAATGATGCTGGTTGAAAGAATTACTTCAAAACTTCCTGCCTTTCCAATGAAATTATCCCTTAGTATAGAATGCTATCATTAGTATTATTATTGTCATTCTAGTTTTTAATGAAAATGCCATTGCAGTAAAACAGAGCATATTGGTGCTAAAACCTTTTGAATTTCTTTGCTCATTTTTACCAAGAGAAGTAAACTGCTCTATCCACTCCATGCAAGACAATGTAGGAGAGCCAATTGGCTCCATCTCTATAATGTGACTCTATATGGAATTGATTTTCATATATCATTGACAAAAACCCCATTTGGCTCTTACAGTGTGCTATTATGCGATCTTGTTTACTAGGGTGCCTCTCATCTACATTCAAAGTAGAATTTGAAACAAGCAATAATGTTTTTGTGGTATGTAATAATGTATGATGGAAACTTATTGTCGCAAAATTATGTATTGCAATACATTTTCTTAATAGTTTAATACCACCAAACTTTCGAATCTGGACATTGATAACTGGAGGACTTTTGGAAAAGAGCATTGTATATGTAAGTTATCATTTTGCTCTTGTTTTGCCTTTCTAATCTATTTTAGAATTAGCAGTTTCTTCCAGATGCTAATATTTATTATTGAAAAATGCATTGAAATAGGAAGATATGAAAAAAAGTTTATTTTGACTACCCCAGATATAGTTTAAATTGTAGAGTATTAACATATACTGATATCCTGTAAAGTTCTGAAGTTTTTTAGGTTTCTGGAAGATAGCCACTCATTGTAACTGGAAATTGTAATGTGACTGTGTCTGATTAGCATGACTTTCTATTAGTATAAAAATCACCATATAGAAATAATTATTAATCCCCGATATTTTGTCTTAGCAGTTAAATAACCTTTATTTTTATATTTGCATTGAACTCTAGGTTGTAATTGATATTGCTGTCCTATTGCTTTGTGGAAGGCAGCTGGAGCCATTATGGGGTGCATTGGAACTCATGGTATGTTTAGCTAAGTACTTATTCAATTATCCAATCCTCGTTTATCCGGACTTCAATTATCTGGTCCATAAAAAATGTGAAAAAAGAAATTTGAAAAACCTTAATGAAAAATTTTTGGCATTTTTGATAATATTTTAGGTGTGTTTTTCTTGCTTTTTTGATTCATTTATATTTCAAGAGTATTTAGTGTGTTAGTTTGTAATGTGTGCTTTTGAAATAAACTTTCACAAAACCAATCCTGTTTATTTATGCAGGTTTCTGCCATTATTCATATATTTTTGGCTATCCGGAATTTCAGGTTATCTGCATACATCTTGAAATTTCGTGTCTCAAGACGACCTGATAATTGAATAAGTACTGTACCTATGTATTGATATCAGCCCCTACCATCATATGTCAGTAGAAATTTCATTGACACCATAGAGTGTCAATATAGAGTGTCAATGGAATATACTAGATATTTCACATTCAATAGATACTTAGTGTAAATATCTAATATCTTTTCCCAATGAAGTAAGATGTGTAGCAGTCCAGAACTTTAACATGGCTTTCATTGTTGTTGTTCTAATTACAAGCAAGTCAGGTTGAGGAGTTGTTTGTTGTAGTGAACTACATATACTCATTTAAGGATTTTGAAAATTACTGCCAAGTCTTGACTGACATTTGATTCTTTTGCTCTTTGCCAATATATGATAGTATTGCAAATAATTGATTTTCCATTATAGAAGTTCCTTGGTATTTTGGATATACTTACATCAATTTCAACAACAGTGCTATGTTTATTTGCATATTTAACCACAAGAAATTTAGATATTTGGTGAGTTTTAATTTATCATCTTTGCTTGAAAGACTGCTTTTCAATCTCCTTTGTTATTACATTGCTCTAGGGTGGTGAGAAGCTTTTTCACAGGTATAATGAAATCTAGCAAGTTTAAAGATATGGAAGAGTTGTGATAAGCCTTTCTGCATCATTTTAATGTGTTATGATACTTTAAAGTCCCAAATGTAAGCCCTGGGCTTATAGAAGTTTCTAAGCATTTTGATGGGCTTACATTCAAGGAGGCTTATGTTTGGGAGACTTATATTCAGATGGCCTTTTGGGTTAACAGGTGACTTGTTTATGCCAAAAATTCACCATTCAGTGTCCAATCTGAGAGACCAATAACAACATTTAGTGCATAAATTTTACAAAAGAAACAAAAGTAAATGCAGAAGCTCTATATACACTTTGTCCATGCTCAGTCGTTGCCCTAACTATACATAAATAATCTCAAATGTAATCCCTGCCTGGGCTTATATTTGGAGGGGGCTTATATTTGGAAGGATAATTGACTTAGTGTATGGGTTGACCTATTTTTGGTGGACCTGTATTTGGGATTTTATGGTATTGTATTAGGATATGGTTTTACTGTATGTTAATTGAGAACTGTAATCCCACAAAATTGGTCTCTAAATTTCTGAATTCTTGCCAAGTTAGCAATTTGTATATTTTATTTTATTGAAATAATTCTTATGCTTTTTGTTTAGGTTTGCAACATTTAGTGGCATGGCTGGTATTTTTGGAGGTATTTCTGTTGCTTTCAAGCAGATCATGCCAGATCATAAGATTGACCTCATGATTGCAGAGATTCGTGTTGAGGTATTTAAAAAATGCCAAATGAGTTGGTTTAGAATTATGGATATCTTAATTTGCATTTTTGTCTTTCTGTTTATCAGTCTTCAGTCTTCTTTAGGAATTGTATTGGAGAGTTATAAAATTTTAAAGCAATAATTCCTTTAGCCTGAGGGAGAGCATTGCCTCAAGTTAGCCATGGTTGTTAGCAGGGGTGGATCCATAGCTGGGCTTGGGAGGGGCCTTAATTGTCTTTTCATGTGAAAAGGTTCTGAACACTATTGTTTGCTATAAGAAAAATTGTCATTTGGGGGGTCATGGCCCCCCAGATCCACCCCTTAGTATCAGGTATAAGTAGTAAGTCTCTTTGCTCAATTAGTTGTTGTACTTTGTATTAAATTGCTACCTTATATTTGAAATTCTGCTGCTTTATTTGAAAGATCTTCTGTACTCAATGAGAGAAAATCTCCCATCCAACCAGGAAAACATTTCCTTGCAGGAATTCTGGCTCTGAAATGAGAGTGCATCCCTGTACTGTGTTTTATTTCATAGAGGATGGAGTTTCATTTCTCTTGCTTTCAGGCCTCTGTAATTTGCATGTCCATGCAAATTTTCTTTTCCAGATGATTCCATCTTTGTTGCTGTTTGCAAGCTGCATATTTGCTGTGGTTGGTGTTCTTCCATTAACAAGTCCTCTACAAACCGTCAGTGGCATCATCATCGGATGGGTCTACTTACGCTTTTATCAGCCGAGAGGAAAGGGTGTCAGGGGTGATATGAGCGAGCATTTCTCATTCGCTTCATTTTTCCCTGTCTCAGCAAGGTACACGAAAGATTATCTTTTTTTATCATTGGCAGAAAATACATAAAACTTACAATTTTCTATGTTGTTCGTGGAGGAAATGGACATGAGTTCATCTGGTTTTGGCAACCAAAAGCATAAAAAATTCTTTTCAGCATGATAAGATTATCTCATCTGTTTATGATGTAAAATTGGTCACTGACAGCATATGTTAATTTCTGGCCAAGATTATTTCAAATGGCATTGTGAAGAAGTTGCAATTGCTCCAGTACCAGCCAATAGCAATATGCGGCAGTCGGGACAATTAAATATCGAGCGCTGTAGTACTAATCTAGATTTATATTTTATTGCTTGGAAATCTCTGAAGGAAAACAAATTATTTCCAAATGTAAGTCTATCAACTTAATTAAAAATACAAAAAGTCAACAACTTTATCTGTATATAAATAACAGTTCGTATATCTATATATCTTTGTACGTCGGAAGAACAGGGTTAGTCCATGGTTATATGTTTTTAAACCTTTTATATCAACAAAGTATTAACTGATTACAATTAAGAATCTCTCTGTATGTACACATTGGTTCTTCGCCTATTGAATATTGAAAGAAATAGAAGCGTTTGATTTATTTGCAAAAATCTTTAGAAGGGACAAAAACTCATGAGTAATATCATCTGTCGTTGAGAAGAGCTTTTGTCTCTTTACAAAAGAGTTTAAAGTTTGTTTATGCAGTTTCATATCGATATTGAATTTATAAGAAATTGTAGGTGTGTTAGTTATTCAATGTAGATTTGAAATTACACAAATGCAATTTATGCTAAATGCATCTTATTGAGCCATTGGTTAAAAACACCAGTGACTGAAAACGAGATTCAATTTTGATATGGCTGTTATATCATCAGCGGAGTGATTGGCCAAGCGGCCCAGCCAGTTATATTAGCTTCACTGAAGTTAAGCTTGGCTGTGTACGGTCAGAAACTGGATGGGTGACTTTCCAGATGAACGACCAAAACAGCTCACTCCGCCGTCCTTCGGAAGGGCCGTTAAACTAGGGGTCCCATGCCTGGATGTGGCATTCATTTTTGCTCGATTTTACCTCCGTTTCCCCCAATTCCTTGGGGCTTGGAGGATGGCTCTAAGAGGACTTTAGTCCTGGCACGAGCATTTAAGACTGGATGCCCTTCCTGACGTCACCAATGGCCTGCGTTGGACCTCGAACCCAGGACCATGTTGGTCTGAGTCGAGTGCATTACCGCTAGGCCACGGCTGCCGGATGTGGCATGCATAATAGGCCTAAATTAGCTGAAAAAGCTAGGTATAACAGTCTACTCAAAGTAAAGTAAACAACAACAACAGCAATGACAACAGAATTGGAGTATTGAAAATTCTTAGCCATGACACGATTTATTGCATTCTCTCCTCATGTTAACTTGTTCTTTCATTAACTTCTCTTGTAGGCCTGCGATTCATAATTTTTCTCTTATTATCTACAATATATTGGTTAAATGTGGAGTCTGTAAAACGCCTGTGAGAACGTATGATGTTGGCGCGCCCTCAGCAATAACTATAAGTCTCCCTGGAATGAGCCCAAGCGATGCTGAACGACGTCGGTATGTCATTTTACTCCATTTGTTGAATGACTTATGTATTCAGGTGGTGCCGGAAGCACATCAGGGCAAGAGGGACAGCTTTCTCCTGTAGGACACCATCCACACCCTTTGAATGACCACACCCTTTGAATGACCACACCC
Organism: Cassiopea andromeda; assembly: GCA_018155075.1. Taxonomy (NCBI): domain Eukaryota; kingdom Metazoa; phylum Cnidaria; class Scyphozoa; order Rhizostomeae; family Cassiopeidae; genus Cassiopea; species Cassiopea andromeda. Next base: position 361,945 of record WIPJ01000586.1, read on the forward strand.
TTCATTGGCCACAACCAATAGCAACAGTTTTCTGGACTGGAAACGTAACGTTTGAACCACAAAGATGTTTTTAGAAAAGCCGCTGAACTGATACCGTAATAAAATGTCACCACATTCTAAGAAAACTAAAGTCATGTATACACTGTTAAATTTCAAAGCATTTGAAGTTAAATTACTATCCTAAGATACTTTTCACCAAATTTTGAAAGTGTTATGGTACTTCGATGTCGGTGTTGTACTTAAAAATATCCCTGATCTATTTTTTCGGAAAGCCCATTTGACGAAGAAGGCATTCTTGCCCGTTTCCCCTTCAGCTAGAGCAAGACGGGCGAGTGCCCCCGCTGTTCCGGCACCCTTGTCTATATTGTCTTCATTTCCACCCTGTTTGGGGAATTCCTTTTTTCATACGAAAGGAATTCATTCAAGCGAAGATTTGTCAGCATTTACTGCCTTGTTGTTTTTGAGTGACCGAAGTTGCATGGAGCTTTGAATTGTCTGTTTAGTTGGCATTGGAATAGAAAGACCCTAACTTTGCACTGCAAGTTTGCTATATGTTTTCCGATTTTACCCCAACAACATAGCTTTGCAATCTTATTTACCGGCTTATATGTCCAAGTAAAATTCTCAACATATACAAATTCCCATTCAATTACCCATAGCGTGATTTGGTCATGCCGCAGAAGAATTTTTGCTCAAACTTGATAAAGAAATTTTTTAAAATTCTCATTGATCAAAGACTTACACAATATAAATATATAAAAATATATTTTTGAATTGTATTTTATCCCGGTTAAGTGTTGATTGATGTTAATGTTATGCTAATTAATACTTAGACGTTTATCCATGCATTGCTTTTAGAAATTGACTGTTAGATACTGTTTGCTGTACTGGGTCCCAGTACCGAACTCATTGCATATTAGTCCAGTCATACGAATATGGTCTGTCATTATAAACGTTGTGACTATTTCAGGCGAAAAGCACTGCGTGCTCTTAATGAAAGATTGAAAAAGGAGCAAGAAAATCAAGAGACAACTAACGAGGAAAACTGGCCTTCAGTTGATGATGAGACAACAAAAAATGATAACGACGCGAGTGAAGTAACTATCGATCTTGAAAACAATAGTAGCTCTGAGGCAGATGTTGAAATTGTTGATAAAAGTGAGCTTGAGGAGAATTAATAGCAGTTATCTGGAAGGGCAAGGCAAACACTCTTTAGGTTTCAATGCATGAATTCTACAATTTCATTATGCCATATTTAGTTCGGTATCCGTGTGGCAATTTTATTTAGGGTTTGAAAGGTTTCCAGAAACATATTGAGGAATTTCAGTTTATGGAAAAGACCATAGCACTTCAGATGTCAGCGAATACAGGGTGACATATCTTTTACAGTTCATGTGGAACGAAGCTTGCGTTCATAGTACCTTGTCGACATTGCACACTACTTGCCCTACAGTTTTCTAGTCATGGGCGGACTGGCAAAAGTTTTCAGTCTGGGCACAAAATCCATTGGATCCTGACTATGGAGAGTCCAACAGTTTGACTAAACCGGCCTATAAATTCTTGAAAACGTAAATCAGTAGGCAGAAATATTGAAATAGCTGCATATTACCAATAAATCCATAGCTTTACTGTCAGTTTTTTCAAGTTTACATTGCGAAGTTCTCCATTTTCAGAATCCAACGGGTTTCTTCCACTTCATGCAGTCGGTCCTTCGGACATTGGCCCGACCGGACAGTCCTCCTCTGTAGTTGCTAATGGCATGTTTCAGCCTTCGGTATCTTTTTAGCAGTAGATTTATTCAATGGAGATGCTCTATCTACCGTGTTATTTTCCTTTCTCCACGAACTTTATTTTCCACTCTAGGGAATAATCGACAAATAGTAAAGACGTTTGGTCTTTTTGGCCATCTAGCCTGCCAATGCACCACCTTTAAACCGTGATGGACTTAAATTTTGTTTGCCTCTATCATTGAAAGTATCTAGAAACAAAATGACTGGCTTTCTCTTGATTTTGCAGTTCTACTTTATGCCCAATGTTTTGACAGTCAAATTTCTTATTGTAGCACTGGGATAGTTTCACGTCTCAGTGAAGTAGTGCAGTCATGCTTTATTTTAATGCATTTGCTTTTCTTCTATATTTCAAGCCAGAATGCTTACGCAACCCTAAGCATTTATCAGATACCCTGTCAAGTTTGGTGTCTGTCAAACATTCAGTCAACGTAGAATATTTTGGCAGCGGTTTTGGGAAAATATATACTACCCAGACATCTGGGCTATTTTTACTGGATAAGCATATCTGTATCTAGCTCACTGTTCTCCATTGACATACCAAAGACATGTTTTCAATCAATTTTTCTTGCCATAGAATTACTGTATATGAAAAAATGCAGAACCTTCTACTTCGTATATCTATTTGACAGTCTTTGTTTATTTAAGTAGTTACTTATCATATATTAGCTAAAACAGGTCATTTCTGTTCTAGAGTACCAAATAATGGCCCCCTATGGATTAATATTTTTCCCAATTCCCATTGTTATCCCAACCTCTCCCCCCTATTAGTGCATTTAGGGAATCTTAAATCAGTTTTAAGAGAAACAGTTCACTGCAGTGCACAGCCAAATAGAAACTCGTACCTCGTACAGAAACTCAAGAGATTATTCATGTATTGCGTCACACTAATGTTGGCGTCTTTGGGCACCCACCCACCCCTCCCCAATGTGACGTCACATTATGAATTTCAAATTAAAGTTTTTCTGCTTTCGTAATAATGTGTTTATCATGTCTTTTTTTATTGAAAATGGTGAAAATAGAAAAGTGAAAATGACCAAAATGGCATCAGAATAGGATTACCGGATTATTTTTAGACGTAGAGCAAAATATGTTCTAAGAACGGCCAGACTTGCTATTTTGAAGCAAAATGTGCTGAATATCAAGTTGTTTAAACAATGTGAAATCACACTCAAGAAAATGCCCACCCACCGTTGCTGCACTTTGTCGCAAAAATCAAAGGATCCCCAACTGCTTGCGTGGCGTAATATGTGAATTGCCCCCAAGGAAAAGTTTAAAAAAGCGAATTGCACACAAATATATGTGCTCTCTTGAAATACTTCTTCACCAATATGTGTTTTCTATTTTCAATCTCACCTATTTTCTACTCCCCCTTTTAGTCTAGCCCCTATTATTACTTTTCCAAAAATTTTCCACTCCCCGATTATTACCATCCCCCGATTACTCGGTACTCTGGAGTGAAAAATAAACCGCTGTTATTGCTAGCAGAATTTATAATTATCATGATTCTTGGTGGTAAGTGGCATTAGACAGAGTGTACAGTTCTATGATAATTACTACAATTTGCTCATTAAAGAAAGAGTTTTATGGTGGTGATCATTTAGAGTAGATGAACCTTACGCACATGTCAAGAGGTTGTGTTATCTCAGAATATAAAATCCCAAGTGCCTTAATAAATACCCTTCAATCTTCGTATATCACACTCTTTATGCAAGTGTTTATCAGTGATGTTGGAGGGTATCATATATTGGGTTGTACATGAGGGGGAACTTTTGTGGGAGTAGCATGTTCCCAAATGACTATTGGCAAGCCCTCTCTTAGATGAAAAATAAATCCCAGGCAAGTTGTGCTAATTGAGCACAAAACAGTTGACATTGGACACCAGTGGCACTAGTTTAAGTGCCTGCTAAACTCTCCCATCCAAGCTTTCAGGTTTTCAGTGCTTTCTCTTGACCATATACTAGAAAATCAAACTATCATTTTGTTTTGTGAAAATGCAGACACAGGACACATGGTAACCTGTAATGGGTGAGCAAAGAATACAGCCTGGGAGTTATTTATTTAGTATGTACACATGAAGGGGGAGGAGGTCAAGCAAAAGTGTATGCCATGCATACAAGGAGGGAAGGGGGTTGACACATCTAAGCACATACATAAAAAGTCCCTTTTGCATGCATTTTGTTATAATTTCATATGCAAAGTACTTTAATCATACTTTGTTGTCCTTGGTGATGACTTTCATTACTGTTTTATAAAAGAGTTCCTATGATTATTTTCCTGTCTCTCAAATGTTTTGCAATCTTTTTCTCTATGGAATTATTGTTTGGATATTTAAAAACATTCTGTTAGAAGTGGGGGGGCAAGGGGGGTTGTATCAAGCTTACATCTCCTTTGAGGAGGGTCAAACTTTTGCCATTCTGATGTGTACAAACTAATTGAGTGATCCATTTTGATGCGTACATACTGATTGAAATTACTGTTTGCTATTTATCAAAGGTGGCTAATTTTATAATGGGTTAACACAGAATAGAGATTGGGAGTTTAGAAAATGCTAGAATTACTATCTTTTTTATAACAAAGCACTAGATGACAAGATGTGGGAACTTAAAATTTGATCTCTGTAGGAGTGTAAGATATGTTTGAATATTACATAGTCAAAAAAGACAGTACCTAAATACCATTTGGAAATAACTTAACCCATAAACTAAAAAAAGCTTGCTGCCTATATAATAATTATTCTAGTGTTGGAAATGTTCTGATCTACTGAATATTCCAAGCACATAAGTAGGCACACTCTTGATTTGTATTTCTATCAAGACAAAGAGTGACAACATGAAAAACTCACAGGTAATCCTAAATTTACAGGATGTAAAAATTTCCAATGAATCATGTCGAAGTAAATTTATATAAAGGAAATAAAAATTATGTATAAGTCTAACAGAGTTTAGTCTTAAACAGTCTTCCTGTCAGCAAGGACACGCATTATGCTACCAAGTCCACCATTAGTAACAAGCTGAAAAGTGAAAGAATCACTTTCAATAAAAGTTTAACAATGTTGTTATCAAGTACTTGTATTTCATGTTCAGGACTGGAAGACTAATGAAACAGCTCCATTCAAGTACTGTCAAGTCCGAAATAGACATTCCCACTTCACTATTTTTTCACAAAATACTTGCCATTAAATTCTTACTGCTAAACCTGCTTCTTGATTTTAAATAAATTGTTTTTCTGATTTGGAAGTATCACCTCCAGATGAAGGCTTTAAAGAGTGTAACTGCTGTAAGAAGCATTAATAACATATTCCAACTTGGCTGTCAATAATATATAGTGTTTTTTATCCCCCATCTCATCAGCTGCAGCCCAACCTCTAGTTGTTTTACTGGCAGCATTCTGCCAGCCCCCTTGCTATTATGCATTGGACTTTTTCCAACTCCCTCTATTCATTACCAATCCCTTCTATTACGGACTGGACAGTAATTATCTTTGTGAGCTAGCTGATATACACAATTTTTTATAAGAAACCTACGTCAAGGCCTAATACTAAAGGTCTCTTAATTTTTGGCCACATCTTAAATCTAAAAGTTTCTTTAAAGTCTCCTAATTTAGCAAAATAAATTGCTGTGAGAGCATATACAGAATGTGAATGTAGCAAACTAATTGTCCTATAACAAACAAAATGCATCAGTACAAGTTATTCACACTGTTTTAGTACAGCTTTACATTGAATCAGGTAACCATTTCAATATGCTATTTGTCTAAAGTTTCTTAGCTCTTTCATTGTAGCTCTAAATGTTTCTTAAATTTTAAGTGGTTTCTTGTAAAAAACCATGTAAATTAATGTTGGGGGTCAAGCAATTTAACAGTTGGTTGCTAGCACTACAAATGTAAACCAAACCAGAATAAAAGGAAAATCCAAAGCACTACCAATGAAATGGTGATAAACAAAATAATAACAATATATGGGTTGCATTTTACAATCAAAATAAGAGTTGTTGTTACCAATGCAAAAAATGAAAACAAACCTTATCATGCCATGTAAGAAGTGATGCACAGAAGCTATCACTGGGGTTTGAAAAACCTCTATAAATATATTTCATCAACACATCAGTTTCATTTGGACTTAACCCTTTAGCAGCTGCATCAATCTCAGTAGATTTATATGCTGTAAGTACTCTGATGATCAAATCAAATGCTTTATCCTAACAGAAAAGAATGTGCAATCAATGGCGAGTTGCCTAAATAAAAACATATCTCAGTATAAAGCAGCATTTCTTAACTAGTGGGGAATGCCCCCTTTGGGGGCCCAACGCAATGCTATAGGCCACACATGAGCCCAGGGAACAGGTATACCTATACAGTGGTTATATATAATCACCTTATTTATAGCAAGTGGGGGGGCATGAAATATTCTCTCTCCATAGGGAGTTTTGCAAGAAATAATTGAGAAGCACTGGTTTAAAGTAAGAGTACATATAAGAAAACACATATACATGATACAGTAATTGGACAACTAATAACGCAGTGTAATTCATTTTGCTCTAAAGTAGCTGGAGATCCAAAATCAAACTAGCATGAATCACCGATTCAAAAAAATCAACACTGCATCTTAAAGTGCCTAGCATGATGGATGAACATGCATGGCTTTCCATCTTGTCTCAAGAACTTAAATTGAATTCAGAGTTCATACAAATTCCTTCAAAAACATTCCCAAGACTTTTCCAAGACCAAATTTCCAATTCCATGAATCACAATATTATTTGCATTCTAAAACCCCATATAAAAAGAAAATTGTTATTTTCAATGGTATATTTTATGAATTTTTGACTTTGACTTGATGTGTAATAATATTAATAGTAAAATGAACAAACATAACATATAGTTTTCAACACTGCACTAAATTATATCTATTTCAGGATATTCTAGAACTTCCTAAAACAATCCAGAACTTTTGCAAAGCCATCTTGAAAAACCTCCCTTTCCCAAAATTATCTAGGTCCTGGAAAATGGCATTATCAATTTCCAAAACTTTACAAATCCCATATGAACCCTGTGTATCTGACTAAATAAACCCTGGTCGTTAAGTACAAAAATCTATAATCCAACAGCTTATTTAAATCAATTCCAAATAAGTGATAATCCAAAAATAATTTTAAGTATACTCTGCAGTACTTAAATCATATATAAAATTATAGCAAATAAAATGTACCAATGTATATGACAGTGCTATCTATTTTGCAACAATACCTTTCTCTCTTTGTTTTTGGAGCCTGCTGGGGCCTTAGCAAGCAGAATCTTTAGTGCATCAGTATTTTTTTTACTGTAAGGTGAAGTTAAGGACAATTGTGCAGTGATTGCATCAAAGTATACCTCAGTCAAACATTAACCCGAGGGAATTCCACTATATTTCCAGTGACAATGCTGCCTCATGGGAACAACTGTTCCCCTGCCCTGAGCCACAAAGGGAAGGCGGTAAGGCAAGTCTTTGGAGCAATGTGAATCAAACTCATCACAAATACTGTGCATGGCAGGGTAATAACATCACACCTTTGGTGCCCTGTAGAAAATTTTGCTCCATTACTTTTTTCTTGTGCTGGCATCCTTGAGCTTCATACTCTTGTGTGTGTGGTACATTGGGCACTATTTCTTAAATTGCTAGCTCTTAGAACATCAGAATGATAGTATACACTTATAGCAAACTTCACCCTTAGGACTGATTGATGTTGCCTTAAGACTAGTAAGACCCCTTGAAAAACACTTTAGCCTATAACCCTGTTTCAAAAATTTTTAGATGCAGGAGGGCACTTTTTCTTGACTCTCTGTATAACATTACAATCTGGCATTCCTTGGGTGATTGTATAATTCCTCATCATAGAAATTAAAATACTATATTTCTGCTATAAATGCCATTATGATGTTACATGATGTCATAAAAGGTAGAAAAAGTGTAAACTATTCACACTTTTGACTTCCTTGTTGATTGGCAGCTGAGAAAGATGAATACAGCCATCAAACCAACAGAAAAACAATGCATAATTTCAAATGCAGTATCACAACTTCCCAAAGGTGCAATATTTATCAAGACCAACACAAAAAAAGTTAAAAAATAAAAAAATTGAAACGGGAGGAAAAAATGACACACACGGGGATGATAAACTAATGTTTTGAGAAGGGGCCTAATTGCTATAATTAAATTCTATTACAAACCTGAAGGAAACACTTTCTATAAGATAAATAATAATTACAGATTTTCTGTCTTGCTATATGTAAACTTTCAACTTAAAGAAAAATTATAAAACTAGTCATTATGTCTATCGTACATGCCATCATTCAAGCTAGTGCCATCTGGCATTTATGTTGACAGGGGCAGGAATATAGGCTCCTAACTGCAGGGATGTATGGAGGGGCAATGCCCCCACATAAAAAACCTTGCATGGTTTTCCCCTTAGCAGAATTATTTATCTGGAGATTCAAATAATTAACTAAGGCTTTTGAATCCCCAAAGTAATGGTACAGGCAGGTTTTGCCCCTCCAACACGTTTCCTCAAGCTACGTGCTGCAGCAATCCCTTCCTTAACAATTCAAAACGTCTGATAGATCACTACATTGCAAGGTAGCCCACACTTAACTTTCAATGCTCTACTGTAAGGCTTTAGTCATGGCTCTAGTTACTCAAATGAAGCGATTTAGTAGATTGACAAGCACTTCCTTGACAGACAAAAATTGCAAGTTAATGGGCCTAATTCACTATCTGACTTGAACAAGGAAGAGGATACGACATTAATAACTGCTCAATTTCTCCTTCACTTGGGCCAAGATCTTGCTCTTCCTCATTCTGGTCATCCTGAAATAAGTCTTCATCAAACTTATCCACATCTACCTTTCTAAATTCTCGAGCCGATGCTGCCTTTGCCATGTTGACTCGAGAGAAACCCTATTACAATCGTAACCCACCCAAAAGCGGAATAGATATGCGCCCTCGCAGTGTTGTTCCCTTGAAAAACATGCGGCGCACCATCACCATTATCATCCTTGTTCTTCTCATCCTCATTTTGTTAGATTGTTATTCAGAAAGTACAAAGCCCTTTCAGAGCATCTTTTAAGGGAATTTGTATAATGTACCAAGCCTATATAAATTTCACAAATCAGTAATACCAAGAAAATAGAACATGTAGTGAATTCTTGCCAGTTTTGTTATTTACAAACAGGCCAATCAAATGGGCATAATACTTTCAATTTCACCTTTTATACTGAGTCCAATTAATTTAAATGTTAAAAGGTGGACGGTGTCCTAGAGAAAAAAACCAGTACTTTCACTCTCAAACTGAGATTTCCTTCTATTCCTAGCATTATTTCCTTCAATTCCCCTCTAATGTTATGAAATCTCCTTTCAATGTCCTTCCACGTTTAGATCAGTACTCCTAAGCTAGCTCTAGAAGGACAGGGTACACGTTTTTTTTATAAGAAAAAAGTTTATAAGAAAATGAGGCTCAAATCGTCAAAATCTTAAGAAAATCTTAAGAAAATCACGAGGCTCATTTTCCAAAATTAAGTATTTTTATAGGCCAAAACTCGGTAGTTCCTCGTTATTGCCTTCAAAATGTTAGAGATGTAATTCAAATTCAAGTATACAATATTAATAATGACATTGTAAACCACTGTAGCCAGCTTATTTCAGTAAAAGTTAAGAAAAAGTTAAGAAAATCTGAGGCTCAATTTCGAGAAATGTTAAGAAAATTGAGGCTGAGGCAAAATAATGATTTTCTTATAAAAAAAACGTGTATTCATCGTAATCATCTTATATCGTGACATTGATTGCCTCATTATTAGTAGCGTGCTAGGAGAGCATTCTCTAGGAGGTACTTTCATTATTTAAAGAGTGGCGCCCCCTCATGCCTCAAAATGTATGTTAAAATATCGTTTTCTCAGTTAAGCGCCCCTAAAAAGTCCGTCCTAGGGGGCAAGTGCTCCCTCAGCCCCCTGGCCAGCACGCCACTGCTCAAAGGTAACCCTTTTCCATGTTTTTTGGTCATATGCTATTGTTAGCCAAACAAAAAATCTTCATGAAAGGAATAAATCTAAGGTTACGTGAAAGGCAACTTATTTCATTAGGTCTAAGACTTCCAATGGATTTTCTATATTTTCGTAAATTCTCTTCTTTTTCCTTCAAATTTTCAATTTCTTCTCATTTATTTTCTAGTGCAGCTGTAAACATGAGGAAGGCATCTCCTTTTACTGTCATTTTTGAGAAATGCAATGCAATTTTCTCAAAGCAATAGCATTTATTCTTAAAACTTAAGGGAGCTGTCAGTTTTAATGCTAGGCACGGGGGTGGAAGAATGTTTGAGGCAGTTGAAAGAGTTTAATTACCCAATTCACTATATTTAAAATTATTTGAATCCCAATTTTGAAATGCTGGAAATTTGCATACCCCAACAATATTGTCTTTCATGTCTATCAATTTTGATATAAAACTTGAGAGTGCAATCCGGATATGAAAGAAAGGGTGGTGGGAAAGAAAAAGGGAATCAGAGTAACAAAGAATACTCCCGAGTATTTAAAATAACCCTTTGCTCACAAGCACCAAGCATTTTTCTTCTTTTGTTGAAAAGTAAAAACATTTCACATTTACCATGCAAACAATATTTGTGGTGGAAACTTTTTCAATATGTTGATACTCCTTCATAAATTTGCTAAAAATTTGGTAACCCCATAAATCAAAGCAAATAAATCTGACATTCCTCCAAAAATTTTTCCACCCCTGTACCCAGCTTGAAAATGATAGCTCCTTAAAGAACCTTTTAAAATTGGCATTATGAGCACGTTCGTCCTGTTTCTCGACTCTGTGTAGAATAGAACCGATTGAAAGACTTCGATAAGTCTTTGATGACCTGGTATCCATTTAATAAAACTAGAAGATCATGCTACTAGCAGTGGAGCTAGAAATGTAGGGATAGTTTATGAAATGTTATGGGGGCTAATTTTGCTTGAAAGTTGGGGCCCAACTGCCCCCTTTCTCCTTCATGCCCATGCTTTTGGCTACTGAAGCTAAATTCCTAAAGAAGCTTTTATTTACGGTTCAAATTTTCAAGGCTTCCTTGCTGCATAATCTGATCACATCAGCAGAGTGAAGTTGTTTGTTTATCTCCAAAAATGCTAATGAAAAGCTATTAATTCTCTTTGTCTTGTGAGCAATGAAGCAAAAAATAAGCTAACAAGAAGATAACCAATCTGTATAATCCTAAAGAACATTTTTTCCTGTGGGACTAAGAGGTGTAAAGTGCATGTTAAGCTCCTGAGCACTTGGCCTGGTACAAAACAATATTATTGATTGTATCGTGATAATTAAAACAGAAGTGTAAAGACTTCGATGAATCACTTTGGGGCTCATTTGCATTTTGTGAATTCCTGTGTTGGAGCGACAGCAGAGAAAGATTCATAATCAATCGTGCCTCATGAAAAGTTGAAATCACCTCCGTATGGTCCCAAAATGGTAATTACTTCGTTTTCGTACGGTTGGTATTTCCTACGAAGATTTTTCGCAATATTATCTGTTTTCCATTGCAATCTCCATTATACATTTAACTACACCATGCTGAATTGTTTTTATAGGGAACATGTACTGTAATTATAAAACAGCTTTTATTAAACGAGCCTTTCGCAGTATTTAGAATGGAGCCATCAGGATCACCTAAGTAACAGAGGTTTGAAGCTTTCTCAAAAGTGATGGCAAACCATGCTAACAATACTTTTAGCACGTTGGTATGGATTTCCCCTGGCTTACACAACAGTCCTATACAGATCAGTAGGTTTAGCGATGCATGAGCCTGAAGTTGTCCTACAGAAATTAATCAAATATAACTTGCTCATCCAATCTTGATTGAAATGCTTTTAGCATTTTTCATGCTGAACAAGATTTGGCATGTCTGACAAAATAGAGATCTCTTGAAGCTTTGCTGTAGACTGATATGCATGTCGATTTCAATCGAGTAGATATTAATGCATAGAATATTGAACCAATCGTGGACGTAAGAACTGGGGGCACAAGAAGACATGTGACTCAACATTTTACAAATTTCCGTTATGTACCGTTTTTCAGCTTACAGTGTTGCACTTTATTTCCGTGAGGTTGCCCCATATACATGTGCCTCCTTACTTTCTGAATGCACTCTACCCCCTTGGAACCAACTTTAACTCATTACCATAAACTTTTATCTGTTGGTTTCCGACATTATCTTCCAGGCGTATTCTTGCTTTGCTGTTGTAGGCCATGATTTTCGGTTTACAACAGTCAAAGGAAATTAATCACAATCTAAAGCTAAGTTTCCGTTTCCATGAGGTTTTCTTGAAAACGTCATTCAGTGGGTTGATATCCGTTACAACTGGCAGCACGCACTGGATTGGTGGAATATGCGGGCGAATTAGACGCTTAGATAGCTTTTTGGAAAGTACTATTAGGTGCAAAAATACCTGATGATATGGGGGCGTCAGGGGCGGTGCCAGCTATCGCAGGCTGGGGGATTTTTGGTGCCACGCCCTAAAATTATGACGCAATTTGGTTGCCACACCCATTTCACAATCTTGCTAGAAATCTCGCACCCCGAACCTAACGCTTTTGTATTGAATTTGGACGAATTAGAAAATTGATGTTGGCGAGAAGTAGGGGAGGACAAGTCCCACGTGGCGCCACCGCTGGGGGTGTAACACCCCAACAGGAAATATATCAACATTCACATGACAACAGAATCTTTTTGCTTGGCAACAAGTTTCACTGACTTGTACATTTTTTATATATTTGCTAGAAAGAACACATTTCAAACCTGACAAAGATGTTGCTTGTATTTGTTATTTGGCTTGGATGTTTCTTGTCACAACTGACAATGACATTATTTTGAATGTTTTACCATATTGTAGATTGAATTTTTCGTAGGGCAACGACATATGCTGTCCTAAAGGTAGAGCTTACGCCTATTACCGTAAATGAGAAGGAAATGTATATCAATATAGGACACCTGTGGCACATGACAATCTATTTTGGGGTAAATCAACACCACAGTGATCACGTTTTCTCGCGCAAATCTTGTGGCATGCAGCATGGAAAACCAGTTCTAGCCGATAACTACCCGATTACTACCTATTCTTTTGTCTGAAAAGTAGCACCAACCATATGTACAGGTGAGTTACTGCGAGAATATCTTCAAAAATCAGAGAAAATAAGGAGTTAGGTATGGTACCCAAGCTAATTGAATCGAGTTGAGTACTTGGCTAACTAGAATGAATTTTCTATAGATATATTGGCAATGATGTCGATTTAATTTTATATTTTTCACCAATAACGTGCCCAGAAAAGTTGACCCAAAAGAAGTATTTTGTTAGATCTCACTCAGGGCCTGTCAGCCATCGCATACTGGGGGGGGG
>WIPJ01000586.1:381075-423151 GCA_018155075.1 Cassiopea andromeda
ATATATATATATATATATATATATATATATATATATATATATATATATATATATATATATATGTTTATATATAGGTGAGCAAAGTGGAAGATGATGATCAATCAATAGTCCCTTTTATATTCATTGCTGACTAGTTTCAACACTTGTATCATCATCAGGATAAAATATTTGGACAGTTGCAGATGAATTATTTATTCAAGAGACCTTTATTAGTTGACATAATATCTGTAGCAGAATTGCATCTTGATTCCAGTGTGATATTCAGCTTACTTATGTTTTTTGATATTTCGTTAGTCATGTATACTTTAGAGGGTCATGTATTTTTTTCATAGATGACTTAGGAATTTTTACATGAGCATTGCATTGAAATTAGTTTTTCAGCTCAACTCATTCTTCATTTAGGTACCGGGATTTCATGAAAGACTGTCCATCTGGACAACTCCATCAAGATGTATGTTTTGGAAGTTTTATTGTTTGTTTCACCAGTAATCCTTTTAGCTTTGTAATTAACTCGGTAATTAGCTATGCCAATGGAATATGTTTATATTGGATGTATTCAATAGTGTGTGTTAATAGGATGAATATACTCAACTATTTATATGACACATTGGCATTAGCTTTTTAACCATTCTCATAACAATTTAGTAGTGTTAGTATGATCATGCTTTCTATAGTGTTTTTATTAGATACAACATTGAATGAAGATTAAGAGTCATCTTGAAATTAGTTTGGATATGTTCTCAAATGCATCTGGGCCTTTTAGTGTCCTTTGTATATTGTATGTAGCCTAGACACTTTGCTGTATAGAAATGTTTGCACAGTTAATAATGTATGCTCAGAAGTATGCATGGTTCATATTTTAGGTAGGGACAGCAAAATTTGTTTATTCTGTATAAGACACCTGGAAGATTCTGTACAGATTGGGTTTTAAACAGCAATGCTATACACATTTTGATGATAGGTTAAGATAAGACCTCATTCTAGGATTTTTGTTATATCAAATGGTTATTAAGCAGAGTATAAATTTGCTTATTTTTTAACCTATATTCACAACCTTGTAGCAGATGTCAGCTCAGTTGCAGGTTTCTATAATCTGACTATCTTCAAAATCATCACAGTAGTAATTTCATGAAAGGAACAATACTCCAAAGAAATCAATTATAATCAGAGTTACTCTTATCTCCCACAAGAATCCAAACACCATCTGTGCACTATAATTTCAATGACATGTTTCAATCAAGTGCAAGCTAATATTCTAAATGCAAGTAATCAAATAAGAGAATTGTTGTTAGAGGGTAAACACAGTGTTAGGATGATGGAAATTCTAGAAAGTATATTTATTTTAGAAAATTGATTGCCATGATGAATAGTTTATGATCAGGGTCACCAAGACATTTCAGAATCTCTGGTGCAAAAGAGAAGTATTAGGTCCCCTGAGAGAAAGACAAACAGAAAATTAGAGGGTCCGAGTATTAACCCTTAAAATTTACTGTTGCTCTTACATTATAAGGCCCTCAAATCTTGAGGCCCTAGGAATTGTAAAGCCCAGGGGCAATTTCCCCCTCTGCTCCCCCTCAGAGGCTTTGCTTCCCCCTCATCGGCTCTGCTTATAGATATTTGCTTTTTTCCGAAGGACTCTATAAGTTAATAAGGGCAAAGAGTGCAGATACACCAGACCTTGAAACGAGAGGCGCTCGATCGAGCCCGAGCGCCTCCACACCGCCTCGCAAATTCTACTGGCTCGATTATTCAAACTCCTAGAATTGATCAATTGTTTATATTGAAGATATGGAATTAAAAGAAAGATTTTGTCTGAACCTTTCTTGAATATCTATAAAATAATAATCAAATGTCCTTTTCCTCTCTCCCTTGAAATGGGAAGTTCATATGCACAGAGTCACATCGTGGACACAATTTGTGTAACGAATTTTATCATGTCGTGGCACTAAAACAAACGCACTGCTTCACATATTTACTTTTGTATAAGCAATTCATCAATGGATAATATGCTATAATTTGCTTTATGTGCCCTTAAAAGTATTCTCAAGGAGTGTAGATGCCCACACTCCAACCAGCACACCACTGCAAATACAGTGTAGGAGCTTGATCAATCAGGTGCCTACCATTTGCTCATTTCAAGGCCTGAAATAAACATATGGGCATGCTAGATCTTAATTGAATAAAGGAGTATTAACCTCAGACCCTGTGACCATGTTCCTTTGAATAATAAAGCATTGAAGAAACACCTCATCATACTCTGAATGTAATGAAATTTCCTAATTAACATAAATATAATGTATTGAATGTTAGTTACAGTATATCAACATGACCATTTAAGCTAATGTATAAGCATCTAATCCTTCTTTACTACCTAGACGAAAGATTGAAAGGGCGCTTACCCCGCTCCCTTACCAGCTTCCTTTCCAATACGTATGCCTTCATATGTGTGGATTTGATTTGTAGTAAAGAAGCAAACAGGGTTACCTTGTGGTACATTATAAGACTACTGAAATGAACTTTGTATACTTGGGATACATATTTTTGCAATGTTTAGACATTTAAAGATATTTCAAATGTTTTCTCTGTATGCAGTTACATGAATGTATAAATACATAAATCATATCATGGTCGCCACTTTTTGTAGTCAAAGTTTAGGGCACTTTCTATTTGTTTGCTATTCAACCACCCAACGATTTGATGGCCTGTACAATTCAACTCGTGTAGAGCAAGTCAAAATTGATTACAATTCCAATAAGACAGCAAGCTTGAATTAAAGCCTGTACAAGCTTTGTGTGCTTTGTGCGCTGTTTAATGTCATTTTCGTCGCCTAGAGAAGAAATCTGCAAAATATACTTATTTTGTTTTCTTATCAACCAGAAATCTCGAGATATCTACTCATAAACTAGCAGGTCTTAAGAATTATCTTGAGTGATATGGCAGTTTTAGATGGAGCCCTTGCCTATTCAAGTTTTTGTGATGGATGTAGATAGTATCTTAGGATACCAATAACGACAAGTTTCATGAGCTGTGTTAAAGATTTCTGATTTAATTCAAGACTTATATCTATAGCTTTTTTTGATTTTTCCCATAGGAATTTGAACGGATATATCAGCAGTTTTTCCCTTTTGGGGATCCATCGAAGTTCGCAGCATTTGTTTTTAAAGTATTCGACAAAAATGACGTAAGTCTTTCGATTTTATAGTCTTTCTTTATTTATTTATAATAGTCCCTATACAGCTTCGTACATCAAGAGGAAAATAGACCACCTGAAGGTAAATAAGTAGCTGTTGTTGAGATGAAACTGGAATTGTATCGATTGTATATAAAAACAGTGTTGTAACGCACCACACGAAAGTTTTTATATGCAGAAAATTACAATGTTGTTCATTGTCTGGATTGCACTCTACTCATTTTCAAACTTAAATTGTGAATGCCAATGGAAAGAGACATTGCTCCTTCGTAGCTGTGCAAATGAAGGGGGCGTTAAAGGTCATTGAAGAACAGTAGGGAAAAAGCTTTCGCAGACTAAACATTTTGTATAAGTTATTTATGACATATTGGGTTGCTGGATGTAGAGCGCAAAGAAGTATAAAATTTGCGTAGTTGTGCAAATATTTTACATCTATTAGCACATGTCTTGATAGTTTTGTTGAGGTAGTGAGATAATTTCTCAGATCTATATTTGGAATGTATCTTAGGTGTTTCCCATTTACGCACAGAAGACATAGCCTTCGACTTAGTGACGAATTGAAATTTTGCTCTTTATTGAAGAAAGCACTTTCATTTTGTATTGCCAGGATATATCCCAGCACCTGTTAGCTGCTTGTAAATGCATAGACAAGTAGAATATCTCTTTTATGCTTCAAAAATGAGCTAGAGCCTATCATATCTCCTGGGCACCTGTTTCATTATAAAACAAGATGTAGTGAGTTTGTCAAAACATTTTTCATTTTTCTAGTTGACTAATTAGGAACGCTATATTTGATTCGAAATTCGAAGATCCATTTGAGCAATAGTACAATGATTAAAAATTTTTGTTGTTTTAAAATCCTGCATAAAAGTGTTTCTCAGTTATGAAATTTCCAGCTTGAATCGCCCAATTCTCGACTTTTATTGATATTCATTCTGGATCTCAAATATTCGTTGTTTCATTGAGTATTGTGATCTGAAAACTTTCTTTAGAATCGTTGAAATTGCTGATATAGATTGATTTGCCAAGTAAGAACTTTGTAAATTAATTCAAGGATAGGCTTGGTATGCTCTTTTTTATAGGGCTTGTAAGAATATTAAGGCTCAGAGTCAATGAAATTGGAGAATAATTTTAAAATAATGTGAGGCTCAAGTTTCATCAAGACTTAGAAATTTTATGTATTGGAATGGTAATACTGCTTTTTGATCCATTTTTTCATTATCGATACACATGTTAGTATTCTGTTCCACTCTTGTTTTACTTCACAATGAAGTAAGACATCAGCAAAGATTTGAACGCATTTCTTAGATTTTCAGGCAAAATTGCACCTTTGGTGCTTAAGAATAGTCTAGGGCTCAAAACCGAAAGAATTTAAGAATATTGAAGCTCAGTGAGGCATTAGATATTTTAATAAGAACCAAGGACTTAGCTTCAAAGAGATAATACAAACGACCGTGTACAGAAGACACGCCTGGGGGGGACTGCGAGGTTACGCCCTCCCCCTTTTTTGTTAGCATATGATGTTTTACAATAGATAGCCTATTCAGATATAGTTTGATACTCATAAATGGAATTTCTTGCAATTAATGGGCGTACTTGTAAAAGCCCGCCTCTAACCCCTACTGTCACGCCCAATGGAAACTTGCCTTCGTCCCCTCACTCAAAAGTATGCTCCAGCGTCCCTGGTGTATACGACAAAATTGTCTCTAAAATTACCTAGTTTACGCGCTGTATCAGACCCTATTGCATACTTACGACGTTTGTAAATAATACATGAGCCGAGCATCTTGAAGGAATTACTCATTGTTTCTCCATATGTCATAGTTTTCTCAATTCCCACACAAGATAGACTGATTGGTTTTTTTACAACATTAAATTCATAAAGCCGGGAACTTTGTCCTGTCTCTATTGATGAATTCATGTTGGGATGGGCTGTTTAGTAAATGTCATTGTCGTATTGTTCTTGAGTAAAGATTTACATCAAAAAGTTTTATCGCTGACGAAGTTTAATTGTTCTTTGTCAGGACGGATCGATCAGTTTTACGGAATTCATCACTGCACTATCAATTACGTCAAGAGGAAGTCTAGACGAAAAGCTTGAATGTAATTTAATCTTATTTTTGCCCTCATGTAGATCATGTCATTTGTCGTTTTCGTCATGTGTGACTCGGCTCCAATGACACCGTTAGTGAGCTCATTTTACATTCATAGCTTATGAGTTACACGTTTTTTCTAAGAAATAA
The DNA here is from genome assembly GCA_018155075.1 of Cassiopea andromeda. NCBI lineage: Eukaryota > Metazoa > Cnidaria > Scyphozoa > Rhizostomeae > Cassiopeidae > Cassiopea > Cassiopea andromeda. The sequence continues at coordinate 386,509 of WIPJ01000586.1, forward strand.
ATCTTCTGCCGTTGGCCTAGATGTTTCCTAATATGCTACCAAAAAATCCAACCTCAAATATTTCTTGTTGTTTCTTAAACTTATGCAAGATACAGAATTTTCAGGTTTTGTGAATCATGTAATGGAAGTTGTTTCTGTTTAATCAAAAATTTTCTGGCTGTTTGTAGTGTGATAGAAAATTTCCTTGTACAAGCAGTTTTTTCAAGTTAACATTTAAAGCTCAGCCTGCCGATTTTCTTAAATGCTTCTAAGTTTTTGTCTGATTTTAGCTTCATGTTTCTTATATACATTTTCCCTATAAGGAGACGTTTTGAGAATAATGTTTAGTCATTTTGTATTTTGATTTTATATATTTTTAGCATTTATCATGTTTTGTTTTGTTCCTCTTTCACAAATCGTGACCTGCTTCTTCCATACATGTGTTTACTTATCTAGTATTTCAATTGCTTGGTCCATTCCATCCTGTCGTTGTTTTTAAGACCATTTCGTTCTAGTGCCCCATTTGTTTGGCTCTTCGCTCCTCTCAACTCACTAATAATTTCCTTCACTGGTGCAGTGCAAGCCCTTTCAAATCTGATTTATCTTTTATGGTGTTTTTGCCTTTGCTAGATGAGTGTAGACCTCAAAGAGAACACCATCGAATTTGCTCGCAAAAGAAAGTGAACAGGAAATCCAAATAAACCTGGATTGACCGAGATTAACGTTATCTGTAGCCTCTGTGGTAGCATCTGTGGAATGCTTTGAAGCTCAACGGTATTGCATCTGCTCTACCGTGAATAAGATCCGTGCAGTGATGTGCCGAGACACCTTCTGTTGGGGGGGGGCGCGGTTTGACCAATTGGCCAACTATTGTTACTAGAAAAAAAGGCCACAGAAAATACTGTGGCCAACTCCTCTCTTACGGCATGGCTGACTTTTGACCAACTTTCTTGCAAATTTGATATTTTTGGGGGGCGACGCCCACTTTCCCCCCATCAGCCCACCCCTGGATCCGTGCCACTGCAGCTTTTGACCAGCTTTATTTTCCTCTAGTAACACCAACGCCTTGGGTCCTACTTTGCCTCCAGCAACACTAATCTACTTTTAAAGTTTTATTTCCAATAACAACATTTGACTTTTATTGTTGAATTGTGTGTACGTTACTCAAGCACGCCGGGGGGTTGGGGGTTTACAGTCCCCTCAATTTTTGCTAGTGTACGATTTCATGTAATAAATAGCCTATCCTACCTAAGATAAAATGTATTTTGATATTCATAATGGGGTTTTCTTGCAATTTAAGGGTGTACTTAGAAACATTGTAAAGGGCTCTGCCCCTGACCCTCTATACCACGTCCAGTAGAAGTTCGCCACTCGTCCCCAATCCCCTCACTCAAAAATATGCGCCGGCGTCCATGACGTTACTATTTTGATTCATTATCATTAAGTAGCGATGGAGCGTTGGCTTATTCTAGGATTTACTATGTACGCAAAGAATATCGTAGCTTGCTTGAATTATGACTTTCGGTCATATCCTGAGTATGTTGTTTATACACAGTGGTTTATCATAACAGATATCATTGTGCATGTGGGTAGTTCAATGGCAGGTTTTTCCAGAGGAAGATTTTTCCAAAAGGCGCCGTGATAGCTGGTGATAGAGTACCAAATCTTGTGTTGCCATCTTTCGTAAACATTTTGAAACCGGGCTGCTGCATGTCTGCTTTATATGGAATATTAACCTCTGTCGACACTGAGCTCAAAATTGTGTACAGTACTTGTAGTGCAAATTTTTTATATTAGTTTAAAAATTAATCATGCATTAAAGTAAAGAATAGCAATGTAAAGAGATGAGTTTTCGAGTAATTTTTAATAATTAATTCAAGAGACTCTTTACTGGAATTGAGTAAAAAGCTGTTTTTGCTCCTTTCTATGCATTGCTGCATTATTTATAGGTCACAATCAATTTTGTCTGAAATGGGAAAGGATCTGTGCCTATGATTTGAGGGAATATCAATCAAGGCTAGGCCCTTAAGCGCCATGGATTAAATAGTATATCGTTTGGTACCCTCTTTCACTCTTTCTCACTTTGTATCTCTGTCTCCTCCTTTTCTCCCCTCCCCCTCCCCCCGCTCTCTCTGTTTCTTAATTTGTCTGTTAACACTTTCCTTTTTATAGCATTTTTTCATTTTTGCCTGTGAATGGCAATTAACTCTCATTGACTTAAACAGCCGGCTAGAGAATCTTAGAGACTTTTTCGATTTTCTAATGTAAATTTTTTCCTGTTTTAGGGGCCTTTTCACTCTATGATCTTGACAAAGACGGCTGCATCACCAGAGATGAAATGCTACATATAGTTGAAGCCATCTATCGGATGGTTGTAAGTGAAGCATATCTTCAGTTTTATCACATATTACTGCTTTTGCGGATCATGATAACAGAGTTGTTTGATAAGGTTACAGATAGGAGTGACCCCCTAACACAGTGTGCCTATATGATGTGAATTAAGACATATTAGCGAGAAAAGTGACTTCTTAGATCTGAAATTTAGCATTCCACTGAGATGTTGATAATATTTTAATACTACTTGGATCAGGGGCGGATCCAGAGCTTTTTTTGTTTGTTTTTTTTAGAAAGTAATGTCGGGGAAAGGCCGTAGGGCCTATAACGAAGCCCGACAAAGGAAAAACTGAGAAAATGGGGAAGTTTAAGTAAAGAGGGAGATAAGATCAAGTTTGTTGATGTTAGATTTAAAAGATGACAAATTGTAGGATTCAGTGAAAGTGGTGGGTGGCAATGAGTTCCACAGTTGAGAAGTTCTAGGAATGAAAGATGATTTGTGAGCTAGAGTTCTTGGATTAGGTGGTGTAACTTGGAAGTGTAGCTGGACTTTGTGGGGGTATCTCATTAATCTTATCGTCTTTTTCATGTAGAAAGTTTCTTAACACTATTGTATGCTATGGGAAACATTACCGTTGTTTGGGGAAACTATGGGTCTTCCGGCCCCCATATGGATCCACCCCTGATTTGGATAGCCTTTAGTGCCAGGGGAGTTACTCAACAGAGGAAGGTTATTTATCAGGATTATTTTGTAGACAAAGAATACCCATGGAAGCTGATGATACATGATTTTTTTTAGCATTTGCTTTGAAAGTAGAATGAGAATTTTCCTTGTAATATGCATCTTTGTAATGAAATTTGTGCTTGTATTCTAAGTAGCGTTGGTTCGCTTTGCTTATAAAGTATGCATGAAGTTGCACTTTAACAGTGTCAATGTTTTCGTTGTTTAGGTAAGTCAGTCTTCGAGTATGCTCACGTGAATGCATCACGTAAATCTTTGAGTATGCTCACGTGAATATATCACATCAACCTTTGAGTGTGCTCACGTGGATGTATCACTACTTTTTGTCCCTTTACATCTGAAAATTTAAGAGGCGGTTATTAATTCCCTGTGAAAAATTGCATATTTTTCTCAAATGTGTTAGCTGAATCTATTCTTGTTCGTAGCGATTTCATTAAAATTTCAGTATAATGTACTTGGTGGGATTTTCATAAATTGCACGAACGGTAGATCTATACAGAAGTTTTTTTCTTCAGGGTAAAATGGTAGATCTACCAGAAGATGAGGACACACCGGAGAAGAGGGTTGATAAGATATTCCACAAGATGGACAAGGTGAGTTAATAGTTTCTCCGAGATTGTATCTCCTAGATCTATATTTGGCATGTTCAATGGTTTTCTGGCGTCCATTGATAATATCAGGCCATTGTTTATCATAGCAAAACAGCAGCTGCTAGGGCCACATTTACAAATCTGAAATGGATCCTATTGATCTATTTTCTGCAATAGTATTATCGAGACTTTGTCATGCACAGTGATCTGCCATAGCTTAGTTTTACCCGTAGTGTAAACAAATTGCTTTTCATTCAATTGTGCTATATTGGACGATATCAAGTGCTTTAGATTTTTCACTAGAAAGAGATTCGCTGCAGCTTGAGTGTTGTTTTGTATTGTGCCGTTGACAATGAGTCAGTTGGTCTCCAGATTCCTATCATTTAGCATACCTTTTGAATATGTTTTTGTACAAAGTCATTGCAATATCTTAGCTCTAGTTGTGTTGATGATGGTTTCCTCAAATTTGTCATTTCTTGCTTCATTTGTTTTCATACTTCGTATAACGTCAATGAGAACAATCTTAAGTTCATTGAGAGGCAGTAGCGGACATTGGAGGGGCGGGAGAGGAGTGCATTCTTGCCTCTCCAATAGCAATTTCTCTTCAGACAAATAATCCTCTCCTTGACTTTTTATAAAATATTCATAAGACTTAGGCCCCCACCCAATGATTGTTGAGGCGTCAGTTACTTTTGAGAAGTATAAAATATTTCGAAGTAGATCTTTGAGATCATTTTGGTGTATAATCTGCAGTTTGCTCTATCCCGGAATCAGCTTTATAAAACCAAAAGAAACAACACACTTCGTTTGTAGTGTTACATTTATTTTGCTGATCTGTTGTGTACAATTTACACTGTAAATTGTTAGTAGGTACACAGACTACACTGTACAGTACACTTACTGCAAACAACAGTGGATTTGATACTACATACCTTGCAGACCGTCTTCTTTTTGCATTTTTAGAATGATGATGGAAAGCTAACAATGGAGGAATTCCGGGAAGGCTCTAAATGTGATCCATGGATTGTGCAGGCATTGGCAATCGATTTACCGGAACAGGATCTAGACGGTGAAGAACGATCGCGTTGAATATACACAACGTCATCCAGAAAATCATGTTGGTTGTGTAGTTCTTATTTGATGTATTTAAAATCAGGCAAGATTTTATAGTCAGTTATAATAATGTTATATTTATTCTTTCACGCAAATAGTCATTTACCTGCTAATGACCTGTCTGTTTTAGTACGTTTAGAAGCCGAGATCTGATCCTTTTTCCCGTTTCATTAGAGACTTGACTATCTGCTTTAGTATTTTGTTTCTGTGAGAGCTATTTTAGAAACGATATATTTGGGGTTTCATAGACACCTTCTTGTTTTGGCAGCTATTAGATTTCTGTATTGACGCGTTTCTAGTTTCTAGGTTTTGGCATTTCTGCAAAATTTAGTCGTTCTGCCCTGTACTACGCAGCTATATTGCAAATCCTTTATATTTTATTTATTGATTTCCATGCTGAAGTAGGATTTTATGGTACAGAATCCCCGCTCCATCTCAGTCTTGAGGGTTCACAACAGTATTTTGCAAAGCTTTCTGCTTATTGGATTGCATGTGGAATGCTGCCAGAAGATTCTGTTCTTGCTAGCCAAAAATAGGGGGCTTGTGTCTATTCTAGGTGGTACTTTGTGAAGTGCTCTGTACAGAATGTTAGAAAAATCACCCGCAAACAAAACTGCTGATTCAGTGTTATATTTAGTTTCGGAATTTTATCTTATATTAACATAAAAGTTTATCACGATGCAACCCTGTTCGCTACATTACTCTCCTGTTTGTGTAGGACAAGAATGTTAGATATGGTGCCTGCGTACGTTTAGATTTATGCAGGCAATTTAGCAATAAGCATGATTTTGCAACGAAAGTACTATCAGCAGGCTCCTTTACACAAACAACTGATACTCTCTTTCCATTTCTGTACTTTTGATTAGGAATTGGCCTACAGAAGAAAGGCGTATGCACCGTATGTCATTGATAAGTACTAGGCATCATGTGTGTGGTGTGACGTTCATTCTTAGCCATTGTTATGATGTAATGTAGACCAAGTTCATTGAAGCGAACAACGCAAAATTTCATAGCAGGTTTATTAAATTGATGCTGTTCTGTAGCACCAAAGTTTTCGCACAATTTATTGCTATCACAGTGTACAATAACGCATTTATTTGTGTAATTTTCTGAGAAATAGTTTGAATTCACCACTTAGCAATAGTTAAATATAACGTGTTTTCAAATTTAACATTCACTCCTAGAAAGCTAGTGAAATCTTGTAGTTGCTATAGCTTCCACGTAGCCAGAGTTACACTCGAATAAGTCTTTGCTTTTACACAATTGTATTAACATTTGTCTTTATTAGCGGCAGTAGGCACAGCCAGGATTGAAGCCCATATTGAATGGCAAGACATTTTAATATATTGGGTGATAGTTAACAGAAATTCCTATTTAATAAATAATTTAATTAGTTGAACTGTTCATATTATCGAGTCCAATAGAACCAATATTTACGCTTGTATTAGCCAGGCTGTCACATAAGTCGAATATGAGAGTGCTTCGAATGATGTTCGAGTGCTGTCCTTCCTAACAGTGGATTGGTGTATTTGTGGTTGGTGGGATTAACGTGAAAAGACGTAGCATTCGCCTGTTTCTTCTTTGCATTCAATGCTTTCAACACTCAGTCCCAAAACTGTTTGTCAGGATATTATTGCTCTGAGGTTAGCTTCGAGATTTATCTTTCAATTCCCAGCTTTCTGGGCCATCTCGATTTAGTATTAAGGTTGACATTATACCACGTTGATTATTTAAAGCTTCAGAATAAAAAGGGGTATTCCAGGCACACTGTCTTTTGTTCCATTACATTGTTTGATGAAATGTTTGGTCACAGTATGGAAGGTAGTAGTAGCGGCCATTATGGGGGGCAAGGGAGCGTAGTGCTCCCCCAGGTGCCATAGAGACGGCAAATTCTCGGCAAAAGTAGTGAAACCAAAGGCTAAATACACTCAATTTTTTTGTACACCATTTCTCATGAAAAGCTCGTGTAATCGACAGATATTCCCAAGTATTTGTCGAGTACACGAGTTTCTTCTAAAATAGTCGGCAATTTCAGCCCCTTTGCCCTCCTTTGCCCCTGAATTTTCTTGAAAAACCGTGACTGGAAAGTAGCCTCTGTTGTATCTTGGTTTGGCCTTTCCTCAAGGGACTATGAGTAAGACAAAGATTGCCCAGTCCATCAGGGACTTATTGCAAAGAAGTTTTGCTGTTTTGCTTTTAGTCAGTTGACGGTATCCATATAGCAGACTTAGGCCAGTCAAGGACCAGCTGCACGCAAGTGCCTTGAAGTCTTTAACCTGAAGCACTTTTTCTTACCAAGAGAGACTGCTTATAGGCTGGATTATGGGTAAGGTAGCATGAAACTGGCCATACTGAGAGTTAATAAGTAAAACAATTAGAGTCTATTTAGTATATAATTCATTCAGCTGCTTTTGCAACTGCTCAATTTGACGTTACAAGCATACGAATGAAAAATGCAGAGCCAAACTCTATCTATACTGTTTTTTGAGGGGGGAATGGCATTTCTGCAATCTGCTCCTTGTTTTTACCACCCCCCTCCACTGCAGCTCCAACAAATAGCTAACTACATAGCAAAACGTTTCCTATTCTCCATAAATTTCTTAGACTATTTATCTACTATGTAGTTTAGGATACTCAAAGCTAAGCAACCGATATTTCCATGCGCGCTGTAGAAGTACAAATTTTTATTGTTATTGTAATAGATCATAGTTTTCTGAACAGCTAAGATAAATCTATTTCTATTGTCTGGGAAGGGAGATTGTACCCAAAAGGTCCTAAAAAGCAATATACATGGATTTGACCATGAAGACTTTTCTTAAGTTGCAAAATACTAAGACCCAGATAACAACTTCGGATGTTTATCAAATAAGAGTTGTAATTAACTTACATACATGTAACTTTCTAATTTTCTAGGCCGGATCTCCACTAGGAGTAAAATGTCAAAGCGGAAAATTTCCTAGGGCCTAAGTGGATGTGTTAAGCTGTTGCAGTAGAAAACTTCGATTGGAAAGTAGTCATACTTTTCGCAGTTCGACATTTATCCGTTGACAGAAAGCTCTTGCAAATCGCTCTAGAATCTTCCAAAAACATTTTGTGATATACACAAACCTCTGCAGATGGAAGTAGATACCTCGAATTCACGGCAACCATTTTAAATTCAGAGCAAAATGTGTATGGTAAAAGGGAAATGATGTTCGTGAATTTCTTTCATGCTCAGGAACTTGTCGCATGAACAGTTGCTCGCCTTGACATTTTTGCGCAAACTGGAGATTCGCCTTAAATGACCAATTGCGTGCAAACCTTAAAACTATATTTATTATCTCTGAACTACATTAATTTTTTGAAAAGCAACTCTATTGAGGACATACTTCGTGGTTCTAGCCACAAAAAGTTGCCATCCAACCACTCATTATAGTTTTCTAGGGATAAAATCCAGCAGATCCTTTACTCCGTGTTCCATATTTACGTCTCCCGTTGATATCATTTTGTTGACTTTGTTTCTCAACAGATTCAATTCTGTTGTCAGTTGCATATTCATGAACATTTTTTCTTTCTCAAACTTTTCTTCAATATCTATAATCTCACTTCTATAACTTTGACTCATGGTATTTCTGCTTGATTTGCTATCAACCAAACTCTTCAATAGTTCACAAATCATAATCAACATATACTCCTTCTCAGCGGCAGAATTTCTCTCAGTCGATCGTATCTCTTCATCCAACTTCTGCTCCATTTGCTTTCTCTCACATTCAAGCTCATTCAGCCTCATATTCAATTCATTTACGACTCCGTTGTTTTCACTCATCACCTCAGCCAGTTTGTTCATATGTTCTCTCTCCATTTCCGTTCTTTGCAGTCTGAGCTGCCTTTCTAATTCATATTTAGAACTCTCTAAATCTTCCTTTATCTCCGCTTCCCAATTTTCTCTTTCCTCGTCCCACATTTCAAGCATTTTCTCCTTCTCCTGTAAGTTTGATTTTATAATTTCTTCGATTTTCTTCTTAAATTCTTTCTCGAGGTTGCTAACAAGTAGTTTATTTTCCTTTTTGTGGTCTTTCTTGATCTCTTCTAGCTGATGCTTTAATTGTTTTGTTTCATTCTTCATTGCATTAGAATGCCTCAAGATCTGAACTGATTCCTTCTTCAGAGCTTCAAAATCACTTTTTGCAGCTTTCAATTCATTTTCTAATCCCTTCGCTTTTTCTTTATAGAAAAGATTTCTTTCCATTTCTAACAACTTTTCTTTATAAGTAAAGTTTTCATCCTTTACTTCTGCCATCTCTTTCTTCACTGATTTTAAATGGCTGTTCGCTTCTATTTCTGCAACCATTTCCTTTTCAACATTCCTAATTTTCCTCATCAGTTTCTCATTCTGACTTTCTAATTCCTCAATCCTAAGGTCCCGAATTCCTTTCTCAGAGTCATGTTTTTCTTTCATTTGTCTAATCATTTTCTCCAATCCTTTTAAGTCTTTATTTAGCTCCAACTTTTCTTCATATAACTCCGAAATATATGCACTTTTTGCTAGATGTTCCTTTTCGTAATTCATCAAAGCAATGCCCATCTCAGCTTCTTTCGACTTTTCTTTCTCATTCTTTATATCATTTTCCACTATCTTTTTCCTAATGGCCTTAATTTCACTTTGATATTCGTCTTCAATGTGACTTAAATCAAGCTCTTTCTCTGCTAAAAGTTTCTTCAGCTTTTGATTTCTTTCAAGCAACATCTCGCTCTCATGTTGTGATTCCTCTAAATCCAATCGTAACTTCATTATTTTGCTCTCATAATGCCTTCTGATCAGCTTAATATCGTTGTCTTCCAAAGCTCGCTTTTCTAGCTTATCAATGCTGCCTATTACTGACTCAAGCTGTTCAATTCTATCTTCCTTTTGTTGCATATCTGCGTTTAGTTTATCGATTTTTGCCTTCAGTTTGTCAATTTCGGCTTCCTTTTGATTGTCAGCTTCTTGAAATCTTGCCTTTTGCTTTTTAAAGTCATATCTTTCCTTCTCCAGATCTTCCTCAACTCTTCTTCTTTTACTTATTTCTTCCTCTATTTCCATGTCTTTGTTCTTTGCAATATTTTTGAATTCTTGTCTATGATTTTTGATCAGCTCTTCATTAGCTCTTTCCAGTTCCTTGAGTAGAATTGAAGTGTCTTTTCTGTTCTCTATGTTATTCGAGAGTTTGACTTCCCTGTCCTTTAAGTTTGCAATTTGCTCGAGCAGGTTTTCTCTTTGCTTCTCATAGTCAACCAGCATCTTCTCCTTGGCTCTTTTCATCCTGTCAAAGTTCTTCTGCAACTCTTCACCATGATCATTAGCTTCTTGCAGCTGAAGTTTCAATACTTTTGTTTCTTTGATGTTATTCATCTCAGCTTGTTGGTAATTCATTTTAATTGTGTCAGCTTCTGCTTTTACCTTTAATATTTCATAGCATTTTTCTCTCAAACTTCTCGCTATGTCTTCCTTCTCATTCATTAACATTTTCTTCTGCTTTTCAAGTTTCTTCTTGTCATCATTTGACATTGTGGTAGTATCCTCCAGCTCCTTTTCTAGGTCTGCAATTTGTTTTAATAAGTAGTCATTCTTCGTTGACTTCAACAACAGCTCATGCTCCAATGTTTGTTTCTCTAATTCTAAATTTTCACCTTTTCTTTTTCTTTCAGCTGATATATTTCTCTCCTTGGATAACTCTTCATCCTTTTTGCATATCTCCTCTTTACTTTCAATTTCTAATTTTTTTCGTAGCTGTTCTTCCTTTAAACGCAGTTCTTCCAATGCGTTATTTTTTGTAAGCAGCTTGCGTGCTGTCCCCATAAGCTCTTCTATCTGACTTTCTGCAGAATTCAAAGCTTTCTCCTTTGATTTTAGCTCTTCTTCTAACTCATCAACCTTAAACCGTGTGTCTTCCATTTCATCCTTTAGCTGTTCTTTTTCATTTGACAATATTGTTACTCGCGTCTTTAAATCATCAATTTCATCTTCTAATCCTCTATCTGGTTCAAGCATTAGAATTCTGTGTTCCTCGGAAATAATATCCTCTTCCTTTTCAATTCCAGAAGGTGAATCATCTTTTATGTTTGCTCCATCAGTTTCTCTTATCTTCTTCAAGCTTTCAATCTCTTCACTTTGTGATTGGCATTTCTCTAGCAGATCTTCCAGTATTTGAGTAAGTTCTTCCTTTTGAGCTTCAAGCTCAGTGCACTGTTTTCCTCTTGTTTCATTTTCTGATGTCATTTCTGCCGCAAGCTTCATAATCTCCTCAACTGCAGAGACTTTATCCATTTCATTCTTAAAATCATTCGACTGCCTTCCATCTTTTGTATCCTCCTCCGTAGGGCTCATTGTATACAGTTCGTCATTTTCTATCCTTAGAATTCTCTTACCCTTCCTTTTTAGCTCATCCTTTAACTGATCTAGTAAAGATATTTGCTCTTCCAGTGTCACATATTTTGACTTTTCACTACGTAGCTCAGTACTAGTTGCCAGTAACTCCCCATTTAATGATTCAATTTCCTTACTCATTTGAACTTTCTCATTTATCAATTCGCTTATCTCTTTCGATTTCTTTCTCAGTGCTGCATCCAGCTCATCATATCTAGTCTCTAGTTCATGCCAATCTCTTGATTCAGCCTTCTTCAACTGGTTTTTGAGCTCCTTGATTTCATCCCGGTTTAACTCAATTTCCAATGACTTTTCATGAATCTGCTCTTCCATGACATTTGCTACCTCCATCATTGCTTCTGCAGCATTATTTAGCTCAGTAATTTCTTTCTGGAGACGAAGTAACTCTTCTTCCAATTTCTCAATTGCTTCATTTTTTTCGCTATTTTCTTTCATTAACTCCATTATTTCTTCCTGCTTTTCTGCTAAGTCTGATTCAGATTTTTCCTTAAGCAGCGTCAGCATTTCCGCTTCCTGCTTTGAGTCATCTATTTCTTTTTCTTTTTCATAACTTGGTTCTTTGTTTCTCTCCTCAATTTCAACACTTTCACTAAAGCCACTTGTAGTGTCTTCAAATGAAACTTCCTTTTGTTGTATGAAGTATCTTTGTGCATTTTCCAGTTCACTCATCTTCTTCTCTAGAAAATCTTGCCGTTGACGGATTGCCTCGTATTGTTGCCTCTCTTTATGCAGTTCTTTTGCTAGCGTTTGATCACTTAGCCTTGTTTTCATTTCATTCTCAATATCATCAAGCTCTTTAACAATCTCTTTCCTTTCATCAACAAGCTTTTGCAGCCTTTTGTCGTCATTTACCTCTTTTGACATGTTATTTCTTTCCACGTTCAGCTTCATCCGTTCGTTTATAAGATCATCCAACCTTAACTTAAGCACGTTTCTTACTTGTTCAATGTCATCCGGATTCAAGGAGCTTGTTTTTGTATTCATTAGCGGAGAGCTTCTTCTCAATTCATTTTCAATAGCTACAGAATACTTTAGTATAGTACTTTCAACATCATCTAGCTGGGACTGAACATCTGAATTCCTCTCATGTAAATTCTTGCCACTGAAATCGTCTATTTTCTCATCATCACCTTTTGTTCCTTTCTCTAGCTCTTCAATTTTCTTCTCCAGTTGTGTCACTCTCTCAAGTGGTATCAATTTGGCTTGAAGCTCCTTAAGTGATCTTTCCAGTTCATCCTTTTTGTCAATGATTTCTTCAACACTCATGGAATCTTTTTGCTCTCCCTCTGCAAGAATTAGGAGTTCACGTCTTTCTGTCAATGCTTTAATTTCATCTTTTATTTCAGATAAACCTTCTCTTCTTGATTCTTTTCTATTGTTTTGTGCACTATCCTTTCTCTCTTTAAAGCTCCCATGCAAGAATAATTTATTACCCCTTACTTCTTTTTTCAACCTTGCAACCTCCTCATCAATCATTAGCATCATGGTGTATACATTTGGGCTCTGAGTGCGGTTTAGCTGCGGTCCTTTAATGTTTTCTCCAAAACCCTTTATTCTTGTATCCAATTGTTCAAGCCTTGACTCCAAGTCGCTCCTTAGTGAGCTAGCATTTTCTACTGCCTCTGCTTGGTCTTTGTTGAGCCTTCTTGCCGATTCTCGAATCTTCAATGCAAATAGCTGTCTTATCATAAAATCTCTTTCATCAAATAGAGACTCCAATAGGCTTTCTTGTTGGTCTTCCTGCTCAAATACTATGTCATTATCAAGTATTGATGGTGAACTATGAACTGTTGGCTTCATTTCAATGAATAGATTTTTCTGATCAAGAATTCTTTGATCTACATTTGATATCTGATCAAGATATGTTGTCTTATCACTCTTCAAGTCAACGCTGCTGTTTTTGGCGTTTAAGAACATACTTATTAGCTCTTCTCTCTCATCCAATAGTGTATTAATTGCTTGATCAATCTCATTTTTCACATTCATCTCATCCATTAGCGATGCTGTAATTCCATTCCAATCTTCATCAAGTTTATCAGTTGTTTCCAAAGATGCACATTCTTCTTTTACTAATTCAACAATTTCCTTTACATCATTGTCATTACCTTCATATCCCTTCTTTGTATCTTCTTCCCCACTGCTCTCCATTTTACCAGAGAGAGCTGATTGACTTGATATATCTTCGAGCCTATCAAGTTTTGCTTCTATTGCATTCAGCTTATCATTTGCAAGCTCTCTGAGCTCCAAAAAGGCACTTTTGTAAATCTTTTCTCCTCTTCCCATTGTCCTTGTAGCCTCAGCACCACCACCATCTTCCTTAGTTAATTTCTCCAGCTTGTGGAGAGCATTTTGCAATTCAGATCTATTTCTCAGAATGGAGTTCAAGTATGCATTTTCGTATGCACGATCGTTATTATATTCCTTGCAATCAGAAAAAATCTCTCCTAATCTTTCTTGAATATCAACTTCTACTGAATCGATCATAGAGGACAGAAATTGACCATCCTCTTCTGTCAGGGCTCCTAATCCAACGAATTCTTTGTAGTCTTCAGCAATTCTTTGCCTCTGAACCACGTAACTACATAGTTCCCCTCCATCTTCATAATCTTCAATTAAATCGCTGAAGTGAACATCTTCAATCAATTCTAACATAGCAAGCCTTTCTTCGTCACTATTTATCTTACCTGACCCCAAATTCTGCTTTATATCAGATATCATTCCTAGCTTTTCTCTCATAAGTTCTTTCAATTCCTTGTTCATTATTTCTTTTCTTCTTTTAAGCTCATTCATAGCTTCATCCTGCGAATCATTCATTTTCGCTCGGCGCTTTCTCAAGATTTCAAGGGTTTTTGCATCTCCATCATTTTGCACATGCTCCTCAATTGTTTTGTCCATTCTCTCTTTAGAAACTCTGATTGCTTCTATTTTATAAATAAGTTCTTCTATATCTGAATCTAAAATTTCACGAGCCTCTCCTTCCTTTTCGAAATTCTCCATCATTTTGAAATCACGATATATTTCCGCCATACCACCTTTCAGTCTTATAAACTTGTTTATTAGCTCTGTCAATTCTTCATTTTCTGATCCACCAATGTCCTCAGCCTCTTTGGATTGCAATTGAACAACTGATGAATTCAAAACCCTAATTACATCATCCATGCATTCATCAATATCTGTTTTGATATTGGCTGTATTATCATGGAAAGATTTTTGAAAGCCAATTGAATCCGGAATAGTCGAAATGCTTCGTTCTCTCTCTAAATTTATTGTACTTTCAACTATCATTTCTAGCCGTTTCTTTTCTTCCTTCAATCGTTCACTTGCGCTTCCAACTATCTCTTTTACGTTGTATTGGGTAATGTCTTCAGCAGAACCTCTTCTTCCCTCATCCTTTGACGCGGCTTTCTCTTTAGCAGCACGCACTTCAGTTAGGAAATTAATTTTCTTTTCTATCTCCTCTAGTTCTTCATCTTTTCTACTAGCATCTGCAAATTTTATCTTGGCATCTTCTAAGTCTTTGTCTGTCTCTTCGATAGATGCTTTCAATGATTCAACGATTTCTCTTAAGTACACCGTATCTTCTTTCCCCAAACCAGCGTTTTCCAATTTTTCCATATTGTCTCTTAGTTCTTCTTTCAACTGCTGGAGTTCCTCTTCGTAAGTTTCCTGAGTAGTTGAAAACATTTCATCCATGTCATTTTCAGTGTTTTTACTGTAATTTCCATCATCATCCAAGTATTCTTGTCCGTCAATGACGTTGCTATTTTTATCAACTCTTTGTTTCAAATCTTCTTTGAGTTTTATCACTCTGTCAACTTCAAACTCCTCAGGAATGTCATCAGCCTTAACCTCTTCACTATTTAAAATTAGCAGCTTCTTTTTGCTTCCTAAGTGTGGATTGAGTTTCTCCAACAACTTTCCCAGCTTTCTTATTTGAGCTTTCTTCTTTTCATTTTCCTCTCCGGATTCCTGATTTAGTTCTTTTGCTATTATCTCAATTTCCTTATTTATGTCTTCTATTTTCTGATTTACTTCTTCTCTTTGCTTTTCAACCTCCAACAGTGGAAAAAATTCATGGATTGATTTGTTTGTTAGCGCAAGTTGTTTTTCAAGTTCGTGCTTTGCCTCCATAAGTTTAACTTCTTCATCAATTTCTACCTTTCTTTCCAAGGCGATCGCATTTAGCATGCTCTCTTTATCGTCCAAGAGAAGTTCATTTTCAGCTAACATTTCTTCTGTTTCCTTTGCCTTTCTCTGCAGCTCTTCTGCCATTCTTTTGATGTTTTGGTTGTCAACTTTGATCACTTCGTTTATATCATTTGCTACATCCGCAGCTATCAGTCTCCCCGTGATGTTTATAATGTTATCTCTATACTCATTCAATAAATCTTCAAAGTTTCTGTTCTCCAGTCTCAAAGACTCGTAGTCTTTCAGTTCTCTATATGGAACTACAGTATCTCTTGTGACATTCAAAAGATCTTCAGTTATGTCTTCGCCTAGCATCTTCTTCAATTCATTTAGATTTTCCTTCATCTTTCTTTCTCCTTCCCACCGAGGAATATCTAGATACCCTATTTGTTGCAGCATGCTTTTAAGCTTGCGATCTCTTTCTGTTGTCGATGCACCTTGATCATCTTCATGCAATCTTGCGTTCTGATCCATCAAAGTTTTGTTTGCTTTATATACCAAGTCCAGCTGTTTCTGCAGCCTTATATTAGCAAGTTTTAGATTTTCAGAATCCATGGCAGGCTTTTCAGAATCCATGGCAGGCTTCTCAGAATCGCCTTCATGGTCTTTATCTCCATCTTCGTTCATCAAAACCTCAAATAAAGGTCCTTGGCCTAACATGACGTTCAAATCATCAAGCTTTGAATTCAGCTTCTGTTTGGCATCCATTTTCTTGTCCAGCAATTCAAGCAATTGTTGTCTATCAACTGCTACTACGGGTGTTTCCTTTTCCCCATTTATCGCATCGTCTAATTGATCAATGCTCTTTAATGTAGCCACCAGTGTTGAAGCTGAGGTCTGAACTACACTTGCTGTATCTTCTGCATGATTATTATTTCTATCACTCACACCACTGACCAGGGAATCCCCTGGAGTTTTTGCGCTCGCATGGTTGTCAATACGAGTGCTTAAATTCTCGATAACTCCCTCAATATAGTCTACATCCTTACACAACTCTCTGCACCTTGTTACTTTCTCCATCCCAGGGCCTTCAAATGGAGCATAATTATCCTCCATTATCAGTTCTTTCAGTCTATCAAATTCATCTTTCATTCTATTATAGGCCTCCGCAAAGTGCTCCCTTTCCTCTAGCAAAAGTCCAGGTACTTCATGTATGCTGTGTATGTCTCGCAGTAAACCAGTTTGAAGCTGGTGTCTATTTGAAATTAAATGGTCCACATTTAACTTTGCTGGATCATTTTGTGGCATGCTCTCATTGTCTATATTTCTTTCACTATTTGCCTCCATTTCACGTCGTATATCATTTTCAACAATTGCTTTTGATAATTCAACTAGCTTCCTGTCAAGACTTTTAGCTGGTAGCTCTTTAGATCTTCTCTGAATTGCTGACCTAAGATCGTTCTTATTTATGTCTGTGTTTTGGTCCACCGAAGCCTGGTTGCTTGCATTCTCTTTTCCCGATTTTGAGCTGATTTTTTTATCCTCTCCTACTCTCTCTTCCTCATCGTCCAACTTCATTTTTAGGTTCTCAATCAGATCCTGTCTAATTGATTCGACAACATCAGGTATATCATCTAAATTAAGCTCTTGGTCAACCCACGGGCCTCTCCTTTGCGAGTATGACATACGGGTACCGGATTCATCGGTTTGAGAGTCCTTTGAAATCAGCACCTTGTTATCTGTTTGAACAGATTTTGAATCCAATCCTGTTCTTTTACGGGCATTTTCCCTGCTGTTGCTTACATTATCAATTATATCATCCTCAACATTGATAATTTCACCTTCTAGCTTTTTTACCATCCCAGCTGCACGAGCTTTGTGCTCCTCTTCCTCTTTTTCTCGTTCGTGTAAAAACCCCTTTATTTCATTTTGACTCTCTTCTATCATTTCAAAGGACTTTCCCATCTCACGTTCAATTTCTCCTCGCAGCTTCTTTGCTTCTTCAATAGCTTCTTCAATAGCTTCTTCCTCTCTGCCCTTCTGGTTCTTTAGATTTTCAACATCAGCTGTGAAGTCAAGTCGTAGCTTCTTTGATTCTGACATAGTTGCAGACGCTCTCCTAGGTCCTTATTTGCAAGTTTTTACTCCATTCACAACCAGCTCTTGCAGGAGAATCTGTTACTGTACATCTAAACTGTTACAGAATAAGTAGTTCGCAATTACTAGAGCTTTCATACGCAAAGTCAGTCGTTACTGCGTAGTTCTGCTTTAAAAATCACCATCAGCTTGTTTTAATAGTCACCAGTTGGAATCCTCGTCATATATTAATGTCACCTTGAAATTAATTGATTTCATTGTATCACCAACCTGCTCCTCGACATGAAAAGACGCCAAAACATATCGAAAAATTTACATCTTTTTCATCCATGAGCATGCCTTCCGAGCCCCCAAGCCTCAAACAAATCTATCTCTTTGAAATTCAAGACGTCACAAGTCTCACATTTCTACTGCATTTGAATAAATTATTCGCATCATCTGTTCAATTTCGCAAGAGTTAAGATGTTTCTAAGAAAACAAGCATTCTCAATATTCTTACAACAACGAATACTTCTAGAAATAACGAAATTTACATGCCTAGTGCTCATTCTCTTCTTTCCAAATTGCCATATTCTAATCGATGATCGACAAGGCTAGCTCGACCTCAAAAGTTGTTTGAAAGTTTGAGTATTATGTAGGCTGTCTTGTCATTTCTCAATCACATTTCCAAGGACAGAACGCATTTTCAAAAAGGTACACACCTGAAAACTGACTCTAATGTGAATGGATAGTACAACTCCTTGACAATAATATTTGGAAGCTCATACGCTATGCGAATGCTATTTGTGTTGTAGGTCCTCGAAAGGCATTGAGAAACTCACAACGAAAAGGACAATGTATTTTAGATCTTCAATAAGGTAGCACCAATTGATGACAGGTTCCATTTACTTTTCTCAACTGGAGATTAATTTCCAAATCGATCAATACAAACTGTAAAATATGCAATATATACATGTAAAACCAATGCTGTCCAGGTTGTACCATTTGGCAAAATTACACATCAGTATTTGATTGCCACAATAAGCTTAGAGATTTTTAGCTGGTGTTTCATCTACACGTTGCTGGGGGAGTGGGCAATGGCCCCCCAAATTTTTCTCGAAATTTTCAGATTTTCGGAAATTTTAATGCTTCGTCGGAGAGGTATCGGACTTTTGCTGTTGGTAAAGATAAAGGTTTCAAATGTTACCGTAAAATCGTTGAACTTGGCCCCTCCTACTCTACAGGTGCCATAACATCTCTGCCTAGAAGTCAAGTTTCCTTTAAAAATTTTATTGTCCGTGTCTCTTTGCGTAGGTATTTTAGCAGTAATCGCAATATGAGTATTATGATGCAATATTAAGGTCATATCAATCGCCTGATAGTGATCAATATTCAAAGGATTTCTGTCCCCATGCTTTCAATGGCCGGAAATAAAACACCTGTAAAGCTTAACCTTCATATCTACAGTCAAGTTGGCAAAGTATGGGCCGCCGAGAGAATTCAGAGGGACTGGGGCAAAGATATTTGATTCTACCATATTTGTATTGGTTTACTTTATGAAGCCCCCCAGACCTTGATGCATTGGGTGATATGAGGCCTTTAGGCCCTGAGAAACTTTGTCCCTGCCCCTCCTTCTCGGTGGCCCTGTCCCTAATCACCATGCTTAGTGGGTCATGATCAATAAGGAGAAGGATTGCAGCTGTTTAGGGACTGATCACTTATTATGTCTCAGGGAGGGGCGGCACTTTTTTCAGTAGATGTACCTGCTCTGAACCATACCCCCCAAATTGAATCCCATCGTAGAACTTGTGCCCCCCAGGTAACCCAAATGCAATTCAAAGGTAGCCCATGATTTAACTTTCTGCGTAATATATGTCGTGTTATGTGAGGGATTTGGTAACTGATTCATAAGCCCCACTTAAAAAATGTATGAAAAATATACCTTCCTCTGAAAGAAACATTGTAAAATTGCACCCCTCCGCCACGAAAACACAGCCCCTCCCTACGACATCAGTCCCGTATTGACGATCAGTCCCGTATTGAAGAGGGTTCTGATCTCCAGGGGAAACCCAAAATGTTCTAGAATAGTTCTGTAGCTGTCTTTATGATCATGTTAAAGATTTCTACAGCATGCTAAGCATGAAAATAGTGCGGAAAAAGTCCACAGAATGTTAGGAAATAAGTTGTTATGAATAACGAAGCCCTAAGTGAGGCTGGCAACTATATTCATGGCAGGTTCATGACCGCTTCTATATCATTGTTCATGACGTGTATTATCAGTACGAGGCTGTAGTTGCTAGGAGACATTGATGAAAACAGAAAACTGATGCCAAGGTGACGAGTTAGTTTGTACCATGCTTGTGCTTGAGGAAGCCAGTTAACTTCTCCCCTTGTTAGCAACAGGATCGTTTTTCGGATAGTGAAAACTTGGTGGTACTTTTCAGTGAATGTATCAAGATGGAAGTTACTAAAGAGGCAACAATCGCTCCTGATTCATGGAAAGAAGCTAGCATAAAGAATATTAAGCTTAGTCATTCAGTTGTACAACGAAGCGATAAATTTAATGACCTTGGACAACAGCTCGATCCATTGCCTTCCTTACGAGATAGCTGTATTCAGCGAAGTAATGCCCAAGTGCATTCATATGTGCGAGAGACTAGGGCTATTGTCATTAAATTAAAACACTGTCTACTTGAAACTGAAGAGGAAATAAAATCACTGCTGCGTAGCAAAGAGAAATTGGAAAAAGCCCTGGAGCATATTAGAAAAGATATTGTCTTGAACAACAGCTCACAGATGAGGCGTAAAGCTAGAGCTATCAGAGAGAGGGTAAGGGTATTATGTGAGAAGCTATCTTTCATTACGTGAATGTACATGTAGGCATGTGATGTAAATGTAAACAGGTGTAAACAGGTACCTGTCGTAAATGATAAGTATTCAATATACAATTGCAATCATAAATAACAACAAAAATTGAGAAAGATGCAGATTTTGCACATATTCTGTTTACACCTAGGTATTGTATATTTAATACTTGTCATGTAAGACAAGTTAAGTATTATTAATGGTTGAATCCAGAACTGTTGACTTTTTAGCACCTTTATTATATGCTACATTAACTATGTTACTCAGGCCAGCCAATTGTAAACTGCCTATGTTTAAAGAAGTTTAAATTTTGTATATTAAATATTATCATGAATGAGAAATTTCAAAGAAAAACTACAAGGTAAAATATAGGATTACATTAAAGATAAATATAGTGGATGAATAATGGTTATTGAGACTACTTTCCATTGTTTACTTTAAAAGTGCAAGGGGCTTTCATTGTTTTCATAAGGGAGGATAAATGGCAATACCTACAAGGAATATTAGATGGTTTGAGGTGTCTTTTCTCCACAATGGACATATATTCCATTTAATCTTCCATTGAGTAACATGTCTAATTTGTTGATGCATGTCAAGCCAAATATATATCATGATTTGTTATGATGTTTTGGGTTTCCTTTAGATTGCTGATGGTGCAGATGACTTGCTATCTGTTGAAAAAAGTCAGCTGTTAAAGCTAAAACTGGTTTTGGAAGCTCAACTAAGGTCAGTGCAAAAGCAATTGCAATTCCTGGATAATGTAAGGAAACGAATTAAAGCTGTCACATCAGAAAGAAATAGAGTTCTGGATTTGATTTGTCACTCAGTCTCTTCCATGCCAATGACATCTGTATCATTGGATACAACTTCTGGTATAAATATGGTAGGGTCAAAAGAGCCTGATCCTTTAGGTGCATACACCCCAGAGGTACAGCAGGCAATGTCGCTTTCAGCAGATGCCAGAAAAAGGTCATTTTCCCTGAGAAAGGAGGTAGCAGAAGCCATTGATCAAGTTCAAAAGCTGCAGAAAGAAGCCCATAGAAGTGTAAATGATGGACTGACAAAGAAGGTAGCAGAGACAGTCAATGTCAAGGTTTGTATGGAATTTGAAATGGCTTTTGATCATAAATAAAATCAGGGATGGCTATGCTTGAGGGAATCTTAGGAACAAGAATTCTTGAAGATTCATTGTGAAGCCACTTTGCAGTTCAAAGTAAATTCATCAAATCATTTCTTTGCTGATTTGCTCTCTGTGCTTTGTTTTATGCTCAAGGAAACTTTTATAAAAGCTCAAGAACAAAAACACCAAGCTTAAACACTTTGAAGGAGCAGTCAAATTGCTCCCAGTAGAATATGCTAATACCCATCAAGTTAATGCAAACAACAAGGCTCCTCTGATAAGGCTAATTTCTTTTCAAATCTCCAGTGTTCATATTTCTCATGAGTGCAGTGGATTTCACAGTTGTTTTCAAATGTAATTGGGAGGAATAATATTGTTTATTGAAAAAAAACAAAACAATTTTTTTCATTGTAGCTTAGAGAGAGGGTTTTGATAATTTGAAAATGTAGAAATACTAATTTTTATAGATTTTGATTCTTTTACATTCAAAATGTCATCTTTCATTATCTTTCTCATATAGCAACATCTACAAATGAGTTCTGGAGAAGTACGCATGGCTCAACACAGGGGTGAAAGATGGCACTATGCAACTGAGGTTGCTCGTGGTTACACATTGGTAAGTACTTAACTGAAAACATGATCATGATGCTTTTACTGTAAAGATTACCTCAGCAAGATTAACCAGGCAAGTTTTAAAGCACTGGGTGAGAAGGATCTTTGGTTGTCTCATATGGTAGTGTATTGCACCCACGCAACCGTCAAAAGTCATCCTGTTTAGACGATTTTTAGTTATTTTGTGGGAAAATGGGATTTTGGTTTGTCTGTTCTATCCGCTTTGTTATGAAGGAAGTAGTGCATTTGAAAACATTGAATTGACAAGACGTAATCAACTGTTGATAATGGTTTAAGGTAACAGCATTATTGGCAAATTACCTTCGCAAAACAAGCAACTTACTTGTTGTTGGAATGCTTGAATAAAAGGGTAACAAGGCAATAATAATGTGTAAGCCAAGGCATTACTCCATTTTATAGAATGCTCATTAATTATGAGATAGTCAATGACAAAAGAAGCAAAACACGCTCTGTTTTCGTAAGATTAATCACCAAGAACGTTATGCACATTTTCTCTTAATTCGCCCACTTGTTCTCTTAATTCGCGGTGTAAAAATGAAAATGCATGAAGCTAGGTTAGAGTTCTACCAAATTTGTGAAAGCGTAATTGCTACAAAGTGCTAGCGTAAGCATATAGAATTTAGCAAAGAAGTAGACACTGATGTGGCAGCTTAAAGATGGTTGGATCAACTTAAAATATGGAAAGTGTTATTATGTATGACAGACAGGAGTGAAGTGGATTTCAGATTTCACTCTAAATGCACAGTCCATAGCAAGAAGCAAGATTAGCTTTCTTGGCCCCAATATACCTTCAAATAGAGTACCCCAAGTATATCATCTTTTGAGAATGAGAGGATTTTTAAGCCCAACATTCCCCTCAGGAGTTTTGGTGATCCTGTGGAGCCCAAACCCCTCCATATCTCTCCACGATTTTTTGTTACATGTTGTTTTTAGAAATTTATGTTTACAAATCGTTAATAAAGTAGGAATACATTGCTCCAAGAGTAGGCTGTTATCTCGACATGCTGTTGTTTTTATAGGGCCCAATATCATCAAACGATCTTCTTACAAGAGAGCGACTTGACAGACCTACTGTAGCTACGTTTCAACGTCACCCTGGAACTCAATTACCAGAAGCTCAAGAAATCATGGAAGGTAGCAATGGTCTCAAGGATTCTCTTGATGCTATTGGTAGGAATATATCTTTGCTAAAACTCACACAGAAACGCATAAAAGAAGACATAGCAGACAAAAATCACGGTGCACAAGTTGATTCTAGCATTGTTCGCCTTCGCAGAAGAAAGTATGACCACCGTTGGGTGATCAATGGCATTGGATGCTGATGGAATTGTTATTAAATACACTATAGTAGTAACTTGTTAATGAATCACTTATAGTTTCTGGTATTATTTCCACTGCACGTAATTAAATTGAATAGTAAATATGACATTTAATGAAAGGTACATCGTCATTGTTTAATGTAGCCAGGGTCGTATCTTTTGGGGGGGGGAAACAGGGTGTGGCCAGGGGAGAGAGGACTACAAGGACATGGACCCTTGGAGGGCAACTAGAGAGTTATCTAGGGAGTATGGCGCATAGCACCCTGTCAAAGTTGGCGTTGAAGTACCAACTGATATCAAGAAAGGAAGAGGAATGTGTGTCAGGGGCTCCACCTCCTGGAAAACTTTTTGGATCACACCATTTAAGTATTAGGGAAACGCCCTTTTGGCTATAAAGATACGCCCTTTTCCAGATAGGAAAGAGCAGTTGCAATTTCAAAGCTACATTCTATTGTATTGACTTTATTGCAGATTTGAGAGTTTCTCGGACACCAACTTTCTTATCACTGTTGGGGGTGACCTCCCTCTTGTCCCCTGGCTACGTCACTAAATGGGGGAAGCACCCTTATCGGCCCATTCTTGTACAGTCTTGCTCGAGCTGTATTTGAAACCCTCTTGGTACTTTTCTTCTCTCAAAAAACACCTTGCTTCCAGAAGTTTGCCAGAACAATTATTTTCAACCCATAATCGCTTAGGTAATGTTCAAAGAGAAGTGATGTATGCAACACTTCAGGGTATTTTTAAGAAGAATTTAGAACTGCACAAGAAATCCAGCGATGCTATGTTGAAGAAATGAAACCTAGTTTCAGACGGGATTGAAAAGCCTGCTTTTGAAGAAAAGGAGTTGATAAATTATATTGCAGTGGCGCCCCGCATATAAGAAACATCCTTTCAATTTCAGATCTGATGTGTTTCTTATAAAAGAAAACGTTAATTGCAGACCAGGGAAAAGTTTCATTTTAGAGAATCCATGTATCCTATTTATCAGTTTAGTAGTATTGCGTACACCACATGCGACAAGCTCAGGCCCGCGGGCCAAATTTGGCCCGAAATGTAATCATAACTGGCCCGTGAGATCATATCAAATGTACATTAGAGCTGGCCTGTGGTTCATGCTATATCTTTTATTTCAAATTTAATTTCTTATGTGCTTGTAATACAAAGATCTGGTTTTTCCAGATTCAGTGTTAAAACAAAATTAAAGTTTATTTCCATATCAAAAGGTTAAACATAGCATACCAGTTGCAGTTAATTTTTCAATAAATATTGAGTCTGACTCATTACTTTACTTCACTCCCTAATTTTGGCCCTATGTGAGCTTGAGTTTGACACTCCTGGTGTAGACTGATTACCATAGGGCGAAGGAAGGGTTAATATATACAAAAGTTTATCAATAAGAAAGCATTCCTTCAGACCTTCACCAGTTTATTATAAAAGAGGGTATTGTTTTGAGAATCAGGGCATGTGTTTCTTAAATCCATGTTTCTTACATGCAGGACAAAGGGGCGTCGAAACGGCTGTCAGGTTCCTGGGCACTAAAGTTGGAGATTAACGCAAGTAAATATAGTGAAACATGCTGCTTATGAAAAAAGTGGGGGGGGGGCAGTGTCCCCGGCCCCCAACCCGGTTTCGACGCCCCTGGGACACTATTGTATCTCTTAAAATTCCGTTCTAGTTGTGTTTCTCAAATTATTTTTAACTCAAGTCAACCGTTTTCATTGTTATCTGCTTCCGTACACCCCTTGGTAGTTTGATGAGAAGCCTTTGAATTGGACAGTTTTTTCGTTTAGAATGCACAAATTTTTTGTCAGAATTGCACATTTTGTGTAGAACTGCACGTTACAAGAGCTCTGACACCGTCCAGAATGTCCAGAATAGCCAAAACATATTGGCGACATACTATCTTTGGCAGCCAATGATTTATGTCTTAGTGGAGAGTAAAAGCTGCAGATACTAGATTTACATTGATATTGGCACATTGAGGATGAATGAAAATTACACTTTTAGTTGTAAATTGAAACCATAGATCAGTAATTGGGTGGAGTTTCTAAATATGGTACATCTTTTTATTGTAAGCAGGCCTTCAAATCTAGCACAAATCCGATTTCCAAAAAACGAACAAAAGAAGAGTAGAAAAATACGCCGATCGCTTTTCTTCGCGCTTCCTTCACTACCTTCCAGGCCTATTAGTTTCGACGAGAACGGTATCAGTACGCCAACCCTCAATAACACGGAAGCTCACTGCTACTATTCGTCTGGCTTCTTTGAATTTCCCCCTACGCACTAGTGCCAGACCTCCAACATCTGGCCTAATTTTGACTCTTGGCAGGGAGGAACAGGGTGACATGGAAAACTAAGGAAGAATTGTCAAAGGCTATTGACATACGATAGTATAGCAACTATAGAAAACTTATAGGCTAAGGTCTAGTAGAAAAAACCGATAAGATGGCTGGAAATAGAGGAATGGAGGAGCTTATCCCTTTGGTAAACAAGTTGCAGGATGCTTTCTCCCAGCTTGGAATAGAGGCACCTATCGATCTCCCGCAAATCGCAGTTGTTGGAGGTCAAAGTGCTGGAAAGAGTAGCGTATTAGAGAATTTTGTTGGGAGGTAGATATCTCGTTTTATCGTATACGGTTCCACGTGAGCAATCAACGATCGCTTGGTTTTGAAAGGAAATGCTTTTTTAATGGCTGCAAGAAATTAGATTCTTTTGGAACTGATATGTCATAGAATACAGAAGGATATATCATACTATTTGAGCTCTAAAACCGAGCAATTCTTGCCTAGAACTACCGATGCTAAGAGTTCCCGAGGGTATGGCAACAATTAGATAGTAGGAAGCCCTGTTATTTTAATCTAAGAGGCGTTAGACGCTATCTTATTCTTAAAACAGATAGAGCCAAAGAGAAATAATACACTTGCACTTCTAGACACCAAGCGAAAGGCTAGCCAGATTTTGGGTAAATCTGTATAGCCATTCCTTGCATTGAAGGTAATTTGAATATTTGTAACAATGGCAGCAACCAAACCTCAAAATACATTTTGAAAGATATTTCTAACATTGATGAAGGAGTTTCATTTTGGTAAGCCATCAAAATCATTGAAAAGAGCAGAACCTTCTAAGCCTATGATTTTTTAGATAGGTTTACTACGTAAAAGTTTGATTTTAGTTGATATTGCATTAGAAGTCATTCACCCATTATGTAACCCCAATTTTGCTATTTCTGAAACCGTTCCTCCCTCCCTACTGCTCCATAGAATATCCTTCCAAATGAATGAAACACGACTGTAGCAAGTCAAGCTACCCAATCCCTTTTAATGGCCTTACATAACAAGTAAGTGACCCCCTTTGCATATTTTATTTGTAAATTCAAAATAGATGTTGATTCAAGGTAACTAGTGTTAAGTACTTTTGTAGGTCAGGTTTTAAAAATTTGAATGTTTTAGTCTGAAGTCTTGACATTTCATATAAGTAAAGAAAATTGCATTCCATTTATGTTTTCTTTTCAGAGACTTTTTACCTAGAGGATCAGGAATTGTGACTCGAAGACCACTTATTCTTCAGCTGATCAATTCAAGTACAGGTGAGGTCATGATCACGTGGTTTCTTTTGACAATTATTATCATGCATTTAGACTTGCTTTGTCCTACTTCCACCCAACTTTGTGATGAACCCTGTGAGTTACACGTCTTTTTTTATAAGAAAACCATAATTCTGCCTGAGCCTCAATTTTCTTAACTTTTCCTGAAATTGAGCCTGAGATTTTCTTAAATTTTTCTTATCTTTTACTAAAAGAAACTGGCCAAAATGATTTGCAATTCATTATTAATATTGTATACTTAAAGCTGAATTCCATCTTTTTAACATTTTGAATGCAGTAACTACAAAATATCAATTTTTGGCCAATAAAAACACTAATTTGTAGAAACTGATTTTCTTAAGATTTTGACTATTTGAACCTCATTTTCTTATAAACTTTGTTCTTATAAAAAAAACATGTATGGGGCATTAACATGCTGTCCCTGTCCATCTCTCATTTTGACATATTGTCATTAGTATTGCTACCCCAGTTTATTTCTGGCATTGCAAACAGCCATTTGTTGATCATTCCTTTTGGTATATACTCTGTTCCTCCTATCAAGGCCAACAGTCAAGGAAATTGAAACAGTACTATCTGCTCCTTGTCAACTCTTATTTTCTAAGCTGAATATACAAGGAAACTATTTCAATCTCAATTTGTGTCCCAGTAGCCAATCATCAGTAGCATTTCAGTGAGTTAAGTATAAAATGCTTTGAGCAAACAAAGGTACATATTTAGGATAATTTCAGTCTATATACAAATTGAGCTATTGACTTCCTTGTTTACCTTGTGAGTTGAGATTGCTTTGCTTTTCCAGAACACAGCCTAGAGGAGTATTCTTATAATAGCATCTGGATTGTTTGAAGTTTTCTCCATTTGAGATGGCCTAGCCAAGTATATTTCCATCTTGAATGAGATAGCTGTGAGATGCCTCAATTATATGAACTATAATGTAAATGTTTATATTGGCTTGTTTTCTAGAATATGCTGAGTTTCTGCATTGCAGAAATAAGAAGTTTACTGACTTTGTTGCTGTTCGACAAGAAATAGAGGATGAAACTGATAGAGTAACTGGCAAAACGAAAAATGTGTCACCAATTCCAATTAATCTCAGGGTATATTCTCCACATGGTTAGTTTTGTTCTTATAATATCAGAGTTGGGCCTAGCATTTAGCTTCTAATCTACCACACAAACTAGTTTCTACAATTTATCTTCACTATTTAATTTCATTAGTGCTTTTAAGGATGTGTAAGGTTAAATTGACTGCAGAAAGTAATAGATGTTGGTATTTGATGCAATGAATCTTGTACTTTCATTATAGTCCTGAATTTGACGCTGATAGATTTGCCTGGAATGACAAGGATTGCAATTCCAGGGCAGCCAGTAGACATTGAGCATCAAATAAAAGAAATGGTGATGACTTTTATTACTAAGCCAAACTGTTTAATTCTTGCTGTCTCACCTGCCAATTCAGATTTGGCAAACTCAGATGCCTTGAGAGCTGCACAGGAAGCAGATCCACAAGGTCAGACCAACTTACATGAAGTTCTGTCAATGCCCCTGTGTAGTTATATGCTATGCTTGTATGGATCTTTTTCATTGCAATGTTAAGTGGTGAAGCTTTCAAAATGCTTTGGGTATTTTGGAAAATATCCTTTTTCTTTGTTTTGTTTGATAATGGCTATCACTTTCTCATTTGTTTGGAATAATCACTGCAAGGATGGGGTAACTGATTTTAACTTAATTCTGCATTCTTTAAATTGAGAGATTGGTCAATGCTGCCCAGTGTATGTCCACTTTCGTTTGCAATGATTTGGTTCACATTTTGTTCCAGAAACAACTGGGATATCACCCATATTTCCTTAAACATGATTGCATAGTTGTATTCTACTATATTCTTATTCTGTTCTTTTGAGTTTTTTTGTCAAAACATGATTTATTTTCCCTCCAGGGGAAAGAACCATAGGGGTTATTACAAAACTTGATTTGATGGATGAAGGTACAGATGCCAGGGATATATTAGAGAACAAAGTGTACCCTTTACGAAGAGGTATTTGGTTAAGTCAATAACTTTACTGACTTCAACTGATATGAAATCTTTGTGTAGTAGTCTTATATAACTGTATTATAGTAGTTTTCTCAAGAAATGCAGAGAAGATGTGTTTTATTTTATGTTGTTCTTCTACTTTATTGTTCTATTGTATGTTAATAAGAGTAATATTACATTTTCAGGATATATTGGTATTGTAAACAGAAGCCAGAAAGATATTGATGGTAGGAAGGATATAAAAGCTGCAATGGCTGCTGAAAGAAAGTTCTTTTTGAGTCATCCTGGCTACAGGTATGCTATGCTTCCCAAATTACTGATATTCTTGCACTTACTTGTTAGTGAAGATCAGGGATGCTTATTAATTTTTGCAGTTTTTCTGACCCCCAGAGCTTATTAAAAGCCCCTGCTTGTTTAGTGTCTTGTCCAAATTTTTCCAGTGCAGTAGTCACATTGTCAGGAGTGAGTCTGAGGTCTGAATTTGGGTGGCATTCAAATTGACAATGCATGAACCAAAAATTTGAAACCAAAACGTTTTGTTTCATTTGTGTTGTGCAATGATGACAAGGAAATTGGTAAGATAGATTTACTTTTAGAAAGTGGTTGTTAGGTATTTGTTGGGGTTGTACTGTGGTGTGCAAGAAAGGAAGGACAATTAATTTATGGTTAGCTTGGTGATGTGTACATCAGTGGTGTATACATGTGTGGGCAAGGAATTGTTTTGTTTTCCTTTTGTTGGGTGAGCAAACATTGTTTGCAGCTTGGACAATGTGCATTTGGAGTCACAGCCCAAACTCCTGAAATTCAGAGGTGCTCAAACTTAGTGACCATTGTCAACATCAACCCAGATTCACTTCTGATTGTATAGTGTAATGTATACATGCTTACATCTGCATATAAACACGTATTGGCTCATTCATATATACATACATATATTTGTACGTGCATAAATGTTTATCATCCTCTCTATTGCACACTTACTTCACATTTCACACATCTAAGCTGATTAAACTTTGAAAATTTCTCTGGCCCTCCAGTTATTGAGAGTTCCCTTCTCTAAGGCACCTGAAAGTACTTTGCCTTGCTACGCTATGGTTCAACATGCCTCTTATATTTGAGTGATTTATTTAACACACAAAGAATTATGTTAAAAGTGAGGCATCTCTATTTATTGTAGAAACAGTCCATTTTTGGCTATTGTACAATATCCTAGAAGTGAATGAGAAAAATCATAATTTCTACTGTATTTTCTGGAGCAATTGTTTTTGCAAAATAATTCAGCTTCAGTCTTGAGAATTTGTTATACTTGTGATACATGTCTTACTTGATAGCTTGGTGAAGTAAAAATGCAATGTATAGTGGTATTCAAGTCACAGCTTTAATTCTATGTCAAAATAGCTCATAGAGACTTTAGAAAATTTGCAGAATTTTGCAAAGATTACTCACCAATTTAGAGAGAGTTTTTAGGAACAATAAAATCACTGCTCCATTATTTATTACCTTAATTTTTTTATTGGCTCCATATTGATCATAGCATTTGCAATACTGACATGGTCTGCCTTGTATAAATCTTTCTTTTATTCTTTTTCATTGTTATGACTTACATGCTTTGTTGTAAGAAGAACATATTCTATAATGCCAGAAGATGAAATACTTTTTTGTATGCTCTTTTTTTAATTGTATGGCTGTGTCCATCAGAAATAGAGGAATTTCGTTTTGTCTTCTATATTGTTGTCAACAAGAGCAGAGTTTATTACTTTGTCTTGCTTTCAGTTTACTTCTCTTTGTCCTTTAGACATTTGGCTGAGAGAATGGGAACACCATTCCTGCAAAAAACACTAAATCAAGTATGTCTTCCTCAGCATATTTTATTTTGATTGATGCTTGTACTGTAATTTGCCTTTGCTTTCTTGAGTCTTGAACAATCAGTACCAGAACTCTTATCTCTTTTGTAGCAACTGACCAATCACATTAGAGAAACACTGCCATCATTGAAAAGCAAATTGCAGGATCAGGTTCTTTCTATGGAAAAAGAAGTTGAGGAGTACAAGAACTTCAGGCCTGATGACCCAACTGCTAAGACCAAAGCTCTTATGCTGTGGGTTGATTTTGCCTTTCCAGTGTAGCTTTTGTAGCCCATCACTTGAAACTGAATCTATTAGGATTGTCATTAGATACTTCTAGCATGATAATGTGTACAGTTAATTGCTTTGATAATGGTAGGAAGTAATTAAATTAACTATGTTTTCTTATTTGCAAGGAGGACCTTGTTAGAAAAGTCAGCATTTACCCTCATATTATTAATAAACCATAACTTTCTTACAAGTGCAGCATCCATTGGAAGGGCTTTTAGACTTGAGTTGCTCTTAGAGACAGGGGATTTCACCAGTTAGGAAAAGGGTTTTTACAATGGAAAATAGTCATTTTTAAATACAATGCACCCGTATTTCTACTTTGAATTGCTATAGCAAAATAATTAGATTATACAATTGTAAAATTTGACATATTGTGCTTTTCAGGATGCTACAGAACTTTAGTTCAGATATTGAAAGGATCATAGAAGGTGGAGGTGGAGATGAAATTGACACTGCACAATTATCTGGTGGTGCCAAAATAAACAGGATTTTCAACGAGAGATTCCCTTTTGAATTAGTGAAGGTAGACCTGTTGTTGTTGTTTCTACAAATACAATAATTATATGTATTTTGAGATGATATCTCGAATCTTACCTCAGACCTGAATGGATGTTGATGGCAGAAAATGATGTGCTTTCTAGGTCGAATACGATGAAAAGCAACTGCGAAAAGAAATCAGTTTTGCAATTAAGAATATACATGGCATCAGGTAAGATTTACTAAGTGCGACAGTTTTTTTGTTGTTAGCAAGTTTTTTGTCATGTTGTAAATAGTATTAATTAACTTTTGAGAAGCCTTGTTTCGATTACACCAAATACTATACACGTTTTTTTATAAGAAAAAAGTTTATAAGAAAATGAGGCTCAAATCGTTAAAATCTTAAGAAAATCGTAAGAAAATGACGGGGCTCAATTTCCAAAATTAAGTGTTTTTATAGGCCAAAAATCAGTATTTCGTTGTCATTGCATTCCAAATGTCAAAGGTGGAATTCAAATTCAAGTTTACAATATTATTAACGACAGCGCAAACCATTGTAGACAGTTTATTTCAGTAAAAGTTAAGAAAAATTTAAGAAAATCTCAGGCTCAAATTCCGGGAAAAGTTAAGAAAATTGAGGCTCAGGCAAAATAATGATTTTCTTATAAACAAAAACGTGTATTTTCTTTGTTCGACAGCGAATGCCGTCATTTGTTATACTTAACGGGCAATGGGCTGACACCATGTGCTTCCAATCATTTTTAGATCTGGGTTATTCACGCCTGATATGGCATTTGAAGCTATTGTTAAGAAACAGATTGACCGATTAAGGTCACCAGCGATAAAATGTGTAGATATGGTGATGGCTGAGCTGATCAGTATCGTGAAGAAATGCACTGGCAAGGTAAATAACGTTATCTTCTTGCTTTTTTGATAGAAAATAACAGCTTTTGTAGCCACAATTAAGCTAGATAGAGCATTGTATGTTGACGTGATTAAGTTCGGAAAGTGAACTCAATGTTCTCGAGCGGAAGCTTGGCAATTTTTTGAGAATGGAAGATGGCAAATGGAAGATGGCAAATGGAAGATCGCAAATGGAAGATCGAATGGACCATCTAATCCTTGTTCGCTACCTTCTTTTTAATATGCATTTGCTTATTCTGAAGTGGTATTTATATCTTGCGCGGTTTCTCATTAAACAAAACTGCTCTCAAGATGCTTTCAATGTCTTTAGGAAGCACATTGGGCTTTGGCTGTTTCCTTTTAGATTCTGATGCAATGACATCACCTTGTCTTTTTTGTCATTTTAGATGGACAAATATCCCCGTCTTAAGGATGAGGTAGAGACAATTTGTCTCACACAAATAAGAGAATCAGAGATCAAAGCCAAAGATCAAGTAATTTTGATTTATTTTATTCGTTTTATTAATGAAAATCTGACCTTTTCTAACTTTCATGATTTTCCTTCTTTATGAAGACAAGCGTCCCAAGCGTGTGGTATCTTGTATAACCTCAGAATGGTAGTCCTTTAATGGAATAATGGAATTAGTATTGGATTCTTCAAAACGGGTATAGGACAATTTTCGTACATTGAATCA
The DNA here is from genome assembly GCA_018155075.1 of Cassiopea andromeda. Classification (NCBI taxonomy): domain Eukaryota; kingdom Metazoa; phylum Cnidaria; class Scyphozoa; order Rhizostomeae; family Cassiopeidae; genus Cassiopea; species Cassiopea andromeda. The sequence continues at coordinate 419,656 of WIPJ01000586.1, forward strand.
TAGTGTACTGGGTGATTTCATTGTCGCAGATATTGTGTTTAATTTTGAAGATAACGCTTCTTTCCTTATCAGGTGAAACTTCTCGTTGAAATCGAACTTGCCTACATTAATACGCAACACCCAGATTTTATTGGATTTGCAGAGTAAGTTTTTCATAAGTGGTGGATTAATTTTAATTCATACCCACTTACCTTCCCCCCTATGTACCTCTCTCCCTTTCTCTCTACCTAGCCACCTATTTACCTATTTTCCACCATATTACTTGTCTCCCTTTTGTGTAACTGATAAAATTATGACCTTTTACTATCAGCATATCCTACATATTAATGATTGGTTTGGCGTTTCTTCATAATTTCCTAAAGAAGAGTCTTACGTGAGAGAGTGATTCCTTATTTACAAGGTGCACACAAGGTCGACAAGTAGTATCTTTGATCCTATCTTTAGTATTTAGTTCCCTGCCTTTCTTATATTATTATACTGATAATAGCTCGAGTTGAGTAGAATCGTTTATAATTACACCGGAATAATCTTAATTATAGGATAGTTTTATATGTTGTCACACTGGAATAGTTTTATGTAATATGGAGTAATACCTGGTTATGTCGGGTATTGGAATATACCGAAATCATGTGGACTCTCTTCGTCGTTTTCCTGGTTATTAATGTCATTCTGAAGCTTCGTTTTCCAACTTCGGTTCCCTATTTCCCATCTATATATTGTTAAGTTTTTACTTCATCAAGTACTTTCTTTACACATTTACTGCATTACTATGTTGACCTCCAAAGAGTGTTTTCTGCATTTTTAGAGCACAGTCAAAAGCATCTGGTGCAGGTGAAACGAGAAGTCGTAAAGTCAATGTTAGCAATCAGGTTATTCGAAAGGGTTGGTTGACAATGGGTGGAGGTGGATTCATGAAAGCATCCAAAGACTACTGGTTTGTTTTGTCAGGTAATTTCTGTCCTTGCTTTTGCATTCCAAATTTTTTGCTCAATTTTGTGAGGCTGTTGGTAGTATTTTATTAATCTGGGTAGTAAAGTGAATGTAATATATATAGCTATAGAAGTATCTATAATATAAAGATAAGATAAATTTATAAATATAAGACTGATGTAATATTGAGTTTTATTTGTTTTGGAATTTGCAAGAATGTTGATGGTAGTGTTCAACTATAATGAGCAAGAGCCTGCAGGCATCCGACAGAGGGTGCAGAGGGGGCAAATTTCCTCAAGGTCATAGGGGCATTATTGTTACTGGAGCTAGCAGAAGACTTTGTGTTTCTCTCTTGCCTCGGAACCACTGAAATTTCTTGGCAACCCTGATTATGAAAAAATCTATAATTTGTTTCGGTACCACTGGGAGAAATATCTATGTCAAGCCCAGTGACCATTACATTTTAAGGTACACCCATAGTAAGAGCAATATGGCGAAGCAAAGCAACTATATAATGTAGTCTGGGTCATGGTCTGGGGGCCTCATAAACAAACAGAATTATTTTTCTGGGGTTCCAGGGCAAGAGAGAAATACAAGCAGAAGATTTTGTATTTCTCTCTTGCCCTGGAACCACTGAAATTTCTCGACAGCCCTGAGTATGAAAAAATCTATAATTTGTTACAATGTATTTGTAAAACTCACTTAGTAAGGTAGTCTATAAGCGGTTGCTATGTGTTAAAAAGTGGTAAATTATAGTGTTAGATTACTGCTAATCTTTATTATGACAGCAAAAATATAATAAGCAGTTGGAATAGCAAGAGCTATGGTCTTAAGAATGATAAAATCAATATATAAATCAATAATAAATTGATTCATATTTCGGTGGTTTTTGCAGTAATGTTACATGAAAATCTTCTGACATTTTGAAATGTGTTCTATATAGAAATTGATGTGATTTCATGTTTGTACTCGATAACGTTATATTTCAGCTGAATCTTTGACTTGGTTTAAAGATGAGACGGTATGATAACATCGTTTTGTTCTAATGTTATTATTGCAGCATATTTTTACGCCAGTTGTAAAGAGTTTTAATTGTATTGCAATTCACCCTTGCAGAATAAATCCATTTCATTTAGCAACTGTTCTTGCCTCCAGTGCTATGAATACATCGCATATCTATCTTAAGTATCGTGCTTCAAGAATAGCATTCAAAATATTTAAAGCTTGCTATCTATCTTCATAGAACCACTTTCTATGTTTAGGAGAAAGAAACCAAATATCAGTTGCGATTGCAAGATTGCAGATTACGAGATGTCGAAAGTGGCTTGCTTTCAAAGCGGCATTATTTCGCAATATTCAATCCAGATTCAAAGTAAGAAAGGATTGTATCTTAAGATTGATAGAAGTATGTTGCATGAAATGTACAGATTACGAGATGTCAAGAGTAACTTGCTGTCAAAGGGACTTTTTTGCAATATTCAAACTTGATTCAAAGTAAGGAATGATTGTATCGTATGGTTTATACAATGAATAAATTCATGTATATAAATATATTAATAAATATATACATATGTTGCTTTTTGATTTTAGGAACATTTTGAAGGATTATAAACAACTTGAATTATCTGCTGAAACACAGGAAGTAGTTGATAGTTGGAAGGCATCATTCTTGAGAGCAGGCGTCTTTCCTGAAAGAGATAAAGATGATGATGACAGAAATGTATGTATAGGAGCTTTGATTCTATGCACTTTTGATGACAGAGCGTCAATTCTACAATACATTGCCACACTGCTACATTAAGAAACGGTACCACTGGGAGCAATATCTATGTCAAGCCCAATGACCATTACATTAAAGGTACACCCATAGTAAGAGCAATATGGTGAAGCAAAGCGACTATTTAATGTAGTAGTGTTTGGAGCAGTAAGAGTTTTTTTGTTTCGACATTTACATGCTTATGAAGATGCTATACAATTCAGGTGCAAATTTTGTATGAGTTTGCCACTAGGTGAAAATGTTAGACTAAAAGTTGCAAATGCAAATAGAAGTTGCCCATGATAATAGTTGAATTTCATGGATATATGAACTCCTGCCGTAATAGATATACTGCAAATTTGTTTTCCCTGATCTTAACCCTCCCCAACTTAGAGGTAAGAAGGCTCTTAGTATTGGCGTTTGATTAATAGACTGTTAAGCGAATTGTTTTGGTCTCATTGGTTTGATATTTTTTGTTATTTTCTTGTTCTAGTCAAGTGAGTTAGGGTCCATGGACCCGATGCTGGAACGTCAAGTTGAAACTGTGAGGTGCCTGGTTGATTCATACATGAGGATCATCAGTAAAAGCGTCCAAGATATGGTCCCTAAAGTTATTATGTACATCGTTGTAAATCAGGTAATACAGTAAAAACCAACACTTAGGAATATTTATCTAATAGTAACCTACAGTCTGAAATTGTATATTTTGACTTCAAACAATCAGAACCTTTTCAGCCTAACATTCCAGCTAGCTTCTTGTAAATGACTCATTTTTCGTCCACTGGGAAATAAGCTCAGTATTCTCTCTCT
>WIPJ01000586.1:426926-441813 GCA_018155075.1 Cassiopea andromeda
TATATATATATAAGCAAATAAAGATATACATTGAAAATTTGATGCCGAACAGTGTGTTAGCTACTTATAATTAACATAGGTCAGGTTTAGCTATGGCTCAGTAGAGTATCTCAAGCTGTCTTTTTGGTTGATAGGCAAAACGCGCAATTATATATGCATGCATGCATGCTTATGTACTTAAGTTCATGTGGTCATATGTATACACGTGGACAGGCATTTGACATCACACATCTCATAGCCACTAAATTGACGTAGTTTGTTATTAGAGAATTTATTCTGGTTTTTTATTTTGAGTCAATGTCTTGCAGTTTTTCATGTCTTTATAATTGGATTAAAATTTATGTAGAAACAACTTTTCGTTTGTTTTTGAACATCTTATTTGCATTTGCACTTCTTATTGATATAGGCGTAGGTGGACTTCATATTTAGGGGGCTGTAGCATTTCTGCCCAAATGAGTAAAGCGATCTGGAGAGCAATCCAAAAAGTTGCACGAATATCACTTTTCATTTCATTTAATATTTTTAAGTAGGGTCACCCTTAAGCAATGAAGCTGATTTTCAAGGAGCCCTCCACTTAAATACTTATAATAAATCGAAAAACAATTGAAAAGGTAAATATAGACATATGAGCACCATAAAAACCTAGTATAAGTAATTGTTAAATTAAAAGGTTAAAATCCAAATTAATGTTTTTTATCTAAAAGAAGCCTTTGCTTAAAAACTGAAAGGGAGGACGCCTGTTTTACTTCAATTGCAAGGCTATTCCATAATATGGCTCCTCTGTTAGCAAAGCTTTTTTGAACATTCGAAGTACTGTTCATTGGAAGCCTCAGATCCGTTGCAGTACGTCTCAAATCTTGTGAGATGCAATCTGAGTTTCTTTGAAGGAGGTTGCGTATATATTGAGAAGCTTGATTATTTAAAGACTTGAAGACTAACTACTTCGACTTGAAAGAGATCAGATCAGCTATGCTCATCCATCCTAATTTCTTTATAAGTGGACTGCTAGGGGCATCAAAAAGTGCTGCTTATAAGTATTCTAGCAGCTCTATTTTGCAGTTTTTGCAGCTGTAAAAGTGTACCCGAGCCACTGCATCCCCACACAGAGCAGCAATAACGAAAGTGTAGTTCAACTACTCTTAGGTATAGTCATCTTAAAGAAGACTCTGGAAAAAATTTCTTAGTGTGCTTTAGAAATCCCAGCGCCTTTTATACCTTAGAAGATAGAAGAGATTGCCTTAATTTGCTCCTTCCAGTCAAGACTATCGTTTACTTGCACTCCTAAGTATTTAACTTTTTGCACAACATCAAGGTCCTTTCTTCTTATATTCAAGCAGAGATTATCTTCTACAGCAGTGGCGGTTCTACGGGGGGGCTGGGAGTCCACGGCCCCCCAGAAATTTTCTTGGCTCCTTCTTTGGCCCCCACTTTTCTAGAAAGGTATAAAATTTTGAATATATTGTTTATTGCAAATACATGCGAATTAGGAAGATGCACGACTGTTACTGCACTTTAACTTATACAAAACGTTTCTCGAGTTTTCTTTGTGTCTTTTGGCTTTGAATGTAAGCAACAAAACATAGTAAATTTCTAAATATTAAAATGGAGATCTTACATTTGTATTTCTGTTGTGTTATCATCGTGTTCTCTTATTTCTCTGTCATTTTGCCTGCTCTCCTTCATTTTTGATCTTTCATTTACAAAGCTCATTCGTGTATTAAGGGACCGATCTCTCTGCTCAAAAATAGGGTTTTCTTAGGGTAAAAAGAGTGTGGTCAAAAGCTTTTCCCAGATCCCCTTACGTTCAGGGGCCATGGTCCTCCCGGATATCTCTGGCTAGAACCGCCCCTGCTCTACAGTCCTAAGTTTTTAATGCTTAGGTTTCGTGCAGATAAGCATCGACTGAATTTTCGTCACTTTTAAGGATAGCTTATTTCCTTGCATCAACAAACACAGGCTTTTGAGATCATCAATTATGGTTTCATTAAGTCGAGAAATATCCAGAGTTTGAAAGGTAAGGCCTGTGTCATCAGCGTACATGGAGACAGTGGAGGCCTTAACAACTTGAGGAAGGTCATTTATGTAAATTAAAAACAATAGTGGCCCTAAGCAGGACCCTTGTGAAACACCGACATCAATGTTGCCAGTATTGGAGTCATAGCCTCTAACTCTACAATATTGTTTAAAATTAAAAAGAGATAAGAATTAGACCACAACAACTCATTCAGTTGAAGGCCATAGTACTCTAATTTATGAGATAGTATGGCATGATCCACTGTATCAAGTGCTTTCTTAAGATCTATGAAAACTGTCACAGAGATGCAGCCATTGTCCATTCCCCTATACCACTTATCGGTGTTATGTTTTAAACTGGTCACCGTAGAATGGAGCTGTCTATAGGCAGATTAGCCACAGTATATTAGACTGTTGCGTATTTCTGCCCAGCTCAGGGGGCTGTATCCCCTTATCACTTCATCTCCTACCCTTATAGATAATGGTTAATATATCTTCTGCTGCTTCCATATTCTATTAGCCTCGTTTTAAAAAAAATGGCCTAGGCATTTATGCACGATCTCGTTGTTTTATAACATTGTGTTCGATTTGCCGCGGAATTTTGGAGCTAGTCTAGTCATGTCATTCTCTGATGATGAAGATGATCTTCCTTTGCCAAAGAAGCAAAGAATATACTACGGTAGCCTGGAAGAAAAAATAAAGGATACAGCATTTGGAGAAGGCGCGAAAAAATTTGGCATTGAGGATGAAGGTGAAGAGGACGTAAATGGTGATGAGGATGGAGATAATTCAAGCCATGATAGCGAAAATGATGAAAATGATGCAATTGCACAAGCTGTTAAAGCTGGAAATATTAACATTTCAGAAGGTAAAAGAGCATTTTGATTTTCGACTTGCACGTAGAAAAAAACGAACTCGTTAAATTTATACTAAATAGTTATTTAGTATAAGTATTATTTAGTGCAAAGCATTTAATATATAATAGTTCCAAGTAAGTTCTACATAAGAATAATGGTAGTGAGTTAAGGTGATTTTGTATTTGAAAATTTAATGCAATCATTTGCTGCTGAATGGATAGAACATCTTTCTGGGATCAAAAAAGCCATTCAAGAATTATAGAAATTTGAAGTTTCCACTTTTACCAAAATTTCTGAAAAGATACAGTTACTATTTACATTGTATGATCAAAGGTTCAATGGAACCACTTGCCGCAAATTCTTTAGGTGGTTACACCATTATCATGCACTACACATTCAATACGTAGAATGGAGCCAGCCTAACTTGGACTTATATTTTCAATTTGCCCAGGCTGATAGGAACTAATTTAATGACATTTTAATTACATTTCATTGGATTGTTAAATATCCTTGAGGTACTGAGAAGTATAAATAAATAGGAACCTTTCAAACAAATACAGATTTTTGTGATATTTTGTTTCCAAAGGCAATTTTCTTATTGATCACAGTATTTAACTGACTTAAGGGAAGTCTCATTATAGTCAGCAAGCTTTACTTGGTCTGGAATTAGCATTTATTGCAAGGCATAGCCTTTTATGAGACTAAACAAAAGGGATTTGAAAATCTGCCACATTATTGCTTTGCATACATTAATCTCCATTATAGGAACCAGCCCAACAAGACTTAATCAGGAGAGAGCTCTCCTTTAAAATGATTCTACTGGTGTAAGTGTGGTCAATAGAGTCTAACACAAAAAATAAGCATTCTGATGTAGCCTTATAACTATACAGCTAATTATAGGTGTTATTAAAGAGTGGTCATCCTACAATTTTGGATTCTTCAAACATCTAATCAAAATGAAAATATTTTTTTCATTTTGAAATTTCTTTTGAGAGATGTTGATGATGATAAAGTTGACATTGTAGCTGCACAGTATTGGTTTTTGGTCTAGCTGCAGTGAATAAAAAGAGTGTTGAATGTTTAAAAATTATGTTCTTGTTACCTGTACTGAGCAATATTTAATAAGTGCACCTGCCAAATAACTGCCCTTACTTGAATAACCGAATCTCAAGCCTGTCTCACTGACTTTTTGTTTCCTCACTAGTTTCAATGGCCACAGTTTTCCATAAAACTTAATCTCCTTCATATTTGCATTTTGCACCTTGTACAATGTGAAGAATTAGAAAGTGCATCAGCCCTGTTATGAAAGATATGAAGCATGAAGTTTTAGAAGATTTAGAAATAGTCTTAGTCATTATCATATTGGTAGGTCTGTAACTTTTTCCTCTTGGAGCTTATTGATCTAAAGTTTCATGATTTCTCTATGAATAAATCTGTATTATTTGCAGGAGAAACAATGGAAATGAGTACTGATGAACCAAGTGATAGGCATCTAGAGCTTTTGGCTGAATTTGAGAAGAGAAAAAGGGTAAGGAATTTTGAAGGTCTGGCTGTATGTTAGGTATTAATGATGTAATTTAGACAAGTTGTTCCGTAGTGAATATCATGGCTCCCTGTCTAACGATTCCATCAAATTGATCAAGTATTCTATCCCAAATGAGTTAAGAACCCCTCACTATGTTGATTTAGATACTGAAAATAGATACCACATATACTTTTTGCAATGGAGCCCTATCAATATGGGTATATCTGAGATGATTCCAAATCGATTGAAGGAGTGTAATAGAATGTAAGAAACCCTTCTAGTGTTTTGTCCATTCAGAAACTGTACTAATAAGTGTGACTTTGATTACTTGGTAAGTGATAATTCTCAATGATGCAGCTCTCAACCAGAAACTTTTTCAAATACTCCTTAGCTGGGAGCCTTTGGAACAATGCATTTCAAAATTCCTCTGCCTACTGATTTTTGTCTATTAATAGATGATTCTAAAAGAATTTTCAATCTTAATATAATGCATTTTCCTCTGCCTAAGCTTACTGCAATCTACACTATTCATGCCTACATTCTTTTATGTTATGTTCTTTTTATTTATTTTTATTGTTATTATCATATACTCTCTTGTTTGATCATTTAAAATGCCTTTGCTTTCTTTCTTTCTTTCTTGTGACTGCCTTGTTAGCATTTTTGATGTATATTTTACAATTGCAACATGATTTCTGCATTTACTTTATCCAGACATATTTAGGAAATTATTTCTTATTCAATCCTTCATAAAGTCACTTGCTACACAATATACTGGTATTGTAGGCAAGAGGAATTGCAGTTCCAACTGATGATATCATGGTAAAGGCAAGGCTAAGAGAGCTTGGGCATCCAATTTGTAAGTGCTATACAGTTTGGTAGACATGATGCAGTATATGACCATATGTTGAATCCTTATAATATCATCGGTAAAGCTCAACATGGTGAATTCTATTGAGTGGTACTTTTTGTTTCTGGAATACTTTGAGGGACATCATGTACTCAGTTATTGTTTGAAGAGCTGAAAGTAGGAAATGGTGTTGTTATCACATTTCAAATACCTTAGTTTTGGCATGGCATACTGTATAAGCTGTGGTGTTATGGAAACCTCTTTGAAGTCATTTAAAGTTGCCTGATTAAGCTTATGGGTATGTCATGTCATATCTACATTTTACTTGTAGGTGTATTTGGAGAAGGACCATCTGAGAGGAGAGACAGGCTGAGGGAACTTCTTGTTGGAATAGGTTATAATTATTTTCTTATATTCTTATTTGTGCATGACTTTGTCCCTTCTAATTTTATGAGTTTTATTTTGAATTCTCATGTGTGCAAAGACAGTGGATGCTATCAAAGAATTAAGCATAGCTTCAAGTATACAAAATTTAGAATTGGCTAGCCAAAAGTGGGTCTTGTGGCACCTATTCCATATCAAAAATATTATAAAGTGTCAGTCCATGTAACTTTGCTCAAATAAGCTTTCATTCAGTTCATTTCAGTTTGTATTAAATTCTTTACATAAGATTTATAACATTTATTATAAGTCTAATAATACAGATAACTAACTAAACTACTTACAGAAATTATCACATTGCAGGAAAATGAATACAGAATACAAATACAAGGGAAATAATTTGTATATAGGGAATTACTTCAAGGGGGAGCTCTCTCAATAGGTAAACTAATCAAAGAGAGAACCCCCAATTCATTGGGCACATATTTACTTTACAGATCTTATGTTCCTTATATTGCATTGAATTGAAGCTGGCATTGTGTTGTTCATATTTTGCTGTATAGCATTGTCTCATTTGTGTTGTATTTAAGTACTATATATGCTATTTTTTGTTCTTTCAAATGCTATATTATTCTAAGCTTCAAAATAAGAGCATGTTATGTCAATATTAAGTGCTTTATTTCCTTTTTTGTTGATTAACTGTTTACTGGTTATCTTAGCATTTGTGATGGTATGTCTCTGTACTGGAATTGTGGGTAAAAATTCAAGGAACACTTTCGTTTCAAAGCAATTATATTGTGTTCTAGAGGATTTGCTCTCTGGTATTGTTCACAGAACAGATGAAGAGGATGAAAAAGCAAAGGTTTTCTGAAGTATTAATGTATTTTCTTATGTCTATAGTAAGAGATACTGTGCCTATCAGCACTTCACCTATCAGCAGCTATACACAAACCTAATGAAAGTTTGTATGATGGTATTCTAAGTATACCAATAGAGACCAGAATTTTATATGAATAGAATTGTACACATGATTGACATACTAGCAGACATTGCTGTTCTTCACATAGGATTCTGGTGAAAAAGAGATTTGGTATCATGAAGGATGTAATGAGCTAAAGATTGCAAGACAGTGGATTGCGGAATATTCTTTACCAAGGTATGTCTTGTCTATGTTTGGAGATATAATTTGCATTGTCTAGGCTATGGTTAGCTCAACTCCCATGAGGTCCCAAAGCCAGACTCTGCAGAAGTTGTCAGGAGACAAGCTATTACATCGCTTCATTTGCAAAACGGTAAAATAAGAGAATTTTGAAATCTTTAAGTGTGAATGAGCTCATAAGTAAATACTGTCACTGCACATATCAGTCTGTGTCCTGAAGAAAATAATGCAAGAGCATCAAGTCATATGTAAAGCTGTTTCTGCATGAGCAATTACTCTGAATTATATGGAATCACATGTGTAATTTGAAACTTGTGCATCCAAAGAACAAGCATGATGAAAAACAGTTCTCTTGTAGCTAAAGTATGTAAAATGTCTCATTTGAACTAAAACAGAGTTGTGAAGGGAAATTTATAGATTGTTGTGAGGTACCTCTTTTTGTTAGTGTTATGCTTTAACAGTTTTTATTCTGATGTGTTCCATGACTATTACTAATAGAGCCAGAGAGAGACTGAAAAGACTAAAACAGCAAGTTGGAAAAACTGAATCAGAAAAAGCAGCAAAAGAGCAAGAGTTAAGAAAGAGAGCAACGGTATTTACCATAAGCAATATCTGTAAACATTTCAAGCGGTTAATTTTGCCTAGCAATTTTTTTTACAGCTTTTGCAATGTCATTGGAAAAATTCCTCAAAACAAAAACCTGTTGAGCTGAAGCTCATGAAGCTCAATTTTCTTGCATTTGAGTATGTCTGGTCAAACCACCACACCCGTGTGCTCTTCTGGACTATTATTTCAATTATTGCATTTATTGATACCACTTTAATGGAATTTGGTAGAATATCATCCTGTTAGTTCAAGTTGATTACAGGATGTGTCACAATGATACACTTAAGCTCCATTGCTAGTTGAACTTGTCATAATTTCATAAGACCAATAGTCCAGTTTTCTTCATGACTGCAGCATACTTTGTGTGCTGACCCAAATTTCTAGTGCAATTTTGTGTCATTTGTGCCAAGACCTGGCCTATCTTTTTCAGGCACTAACTAACTTCTGCAGTCAAATTGGAGATGAACGACCGCTTTCTTATTGCAAATTTTCTCCAGATGGTAAAATGTTGGCCACTTCCTCATGGTATGCATCATTTACTTCATTTTTTTTCAAAAATCCCAAGATAGCCAATATGAGATATTTAGATTTCCCTAATTGGATAGTATTAGGACTTAGATAGGGAGTATCAGCAGCTTAAGACTATTTCCTGTCTTTCAGGAAATCATTTTGTTTGATAAAATTATTTCTGCAAATTTGATTCACTCTTGGTTGATAGAAAGTTAGCAAATTCATAGGTTCCATGGAGATTATGATTCCCCTTTCCTATTTTATCAACGAGGTCACCATTTCTACCCACACAGGCAGGGGAGGGGGTTGTTAGGCAGAAAGCAGAAAGGTATAGAAAAGGGGAAGGAGGAGGGGTAAAAACTTGCAGAAATGTGTTGACATCCTTTATAAATAACTCCCTTAGCAGATTCATAGATACCACAAAGTTAATGATTCCCCCTTCCTGATATATCTACAAGTTCCATAAGCATCAAGGTGTTGGACATGTAGCGGTTGATTCTCAGATATTTTCTTGCTTTATCCTCTGAACTCTGTCATTGAATTACTCCTAAGACTTTCATGCTCAGAAATTCAATTCAATTGGTAATTAGATCATCTTTGGTTTGGTCTTTGATGGTCTACGTATTTGAAAGAGCCCTACCAGTAGCTAGAGTATATATATATTTATGCTGTTAACCAATCGATTGGTTGCAATCATTGTAAATTAGATCTTATTTCTAATTTTTCATTTACTTTAAGGAGTGGATTGTGTAAACTGTGGTCAGTTCCAGATGGAAAGCTAGTCAGAGCTTTAAGAGGTAGTCGTTTTTTTATATCTGAAAAGTATCAGATAATGAAGGATACAGGCTTTAATTTCAAACACCTGTCATAGAAGTTAGTTATGCTTTAGCCTTTATAACACGAGTCGGTTGGTTCCCCTGTGTTTTTTTTGTGTAAAGTGCTTGATTTTAGGAGTATTCAGGAGAAGTCTTTGTATTCTATCTTCTAGATTAGAAAAGTTTGTTTTCCGTCTTTAGGTCACAATGACAGAGTTGGCGCAATTATTTTTCACCCAAAGGCTACTCTTGATTTGGACACCTCGGCACCTTGCATGGTCTCATGTGCTAGTGATGGCAGTGTTTTGTTATGGAACTTGGAAAGGTAAACGGAAAAGGCCCTGATTTCTCTAGACGTCATAAAACATGTCTAGAAATTATTTTCTCCAACACACAAAAGTTTTGCTTATCCAAATTATTTATCTGCTATACATGATGATGTCTCTATCGTTTTCCACGACACCTTCTATAAGTAAAGTTAGCGTATGTGGATTTTCCACTGAACGGAAAAGGATTTCATTATTTTTGTCATTTTCGTTTGTGTGGGACATTCTTATTGTTTACAAAAGTATTTTTGTCTTTGAGTATCGTGCCATGTACCATTGTTATTATTGGTTTAACGTTTCACACAGTGACACCCCAATTGCAAATATTGAAGGTCATGATGAAAGAGTTTCAAGGGTTGCTTTCCATCCAAGTGGTCGATTTTTAGGAACAGCCTGGTAAGGTGTTTTTCTCACTGGCTCTTCAATCCTTTTTATCTACTAGCTAAGACAGTGTGTGAATGTATAGACATTATTGGGTTGCAGTTGCATAACGTATTTCTCCGCATATGATCACAGGGCTTGTCTGTGTTCATACGGCTTTTTAGTGGGCCTAACACGCGGAGCTACCAGTGGACCAGCCCCCCGCTGTAGCCCTCACTGCATCCGCAGACGCGTGGCCTAGGGCTAAGAAACGGAGATAGGCGCCGCCCTATGCGCCATGGGGCGCGGGAAGGACTTCGACTTCGACTATCTGCGGGGGACCTATACGAGGTGAACAAAAATTTTCAATGAGAAAGAACTCCAGAATTCTTAGTTTGCCTGCTTAAACAGCGAAAGTAATATTATCTTTGACAAAAATCTAAATAATAACTACTTCTGATCAGTTCTTGAAGACGAGTGCTCCTTCATTCTCTTCATCACTAGTTTTACTGTCAGTTTCACTCTCACTGTCATTCCTTTCAGTCCTAACGTCAAGCTGGAGGCATTGAGATGCCGCTTACAAATAAACTGTGTGGTACATAACTGCACAAAAAGAACGTTAGAGATATTATAAGAAAGGTTCAATACTATTGGTGAATTTACTCCTTGCTTTGATGTAATAAAACTCTCCTATAGAGCCTCTCTGAGGGGGGGAGGTGGCTTATACGTGGAGTAAGGCACTCGCTAGAGAAAAGGTGGGCGTCTAAAACGTACTATTGACGAAAGAGTGTACAAAACAAATGCTGAGCGAGATTAGTAAAAGTACCGTGAAGTCAGTTCATGTTGGCGTCTATTGGTCATTTTCGATATAGATTTATGTCACCTAATAATGATTTATTTTACTCATTCTAGCTTCGATAGATCATGGCGTCTTTGGGATCTTGAACAACAGAAAGAAGTACTTCACCAGGTAGTTTTATTTTCTTATTTGAAATAGTACTAAGTTGAATGTACTGTTTTTAGATATCTCTTGAATATTTAATGTCTTTCATACCATTATTAAGCTACAACATTTCACTCTACTGAATTCCTTGAAAAAGTATTTTAATGAGTTGAAGCTGATGGTTTTTTTATTTTTTTTTATAACATTAGTCTGATTTTATTCCATTTTATATTTTAGGAAGGCCATTCAAGAGAATGTTATGATATTAATTTTCAAAATGATGGATCTTTAGCGGCTACATGGTGACCACTCTAGTTGTTCTTTTTTGTTAAATTTAACTTACACACACTAATTCAATTTTTACACATGTTGCAATGTAGGTCCACAGGTTGATTTTATTACCTTGAAGCTATCGCTCAATATGCCAAATTTCAGTCAAACCAAGTGTTTAAAATTCTTTTCACCATATTGGCTTATAACAGCAAATGCAAAACCCACCACTCCTGAGGTATTTCCTGTTTTTTCTTAGCAGAAAGGGCTATTGTAGCATTTCGGTTACATTGTCGCTGTTTTCAAACTGCTTCATATCGTTCATTAATTGAGGACGGTATTTTCAAAGACATAGAAGTATTCTTGGAGTGCTTTATGATTTTAGATCAGGGATCTGGAACCTTTGTGTCCGAGAGAGCCATGATATTTTCATATTTTATGATGCATTTTCATGAGAGCCATAAAATTGCATATTGGTGTCACATCAAACCGCAAAAGTGGTCTAATTCGAAACCGACTTAGGCCAATGTTTTGTCGAGCTAACACTAAACCTGAGACGATACCAGTGGTAACTTTGTAAAGCTAGTCTGGAAGTATTCGCTGTTTTGCAATACTTGGAAGAAATGTCTGCTAAGATTTGTCAGCGAGCCAGAGAGCCAGATGCAATCATCAAAAGAGTCACATCTGGCTCGCGAGCCACAGATTACCGACCCCTGTTTTAGATGTCTGTTATTCCCAAGTTGTTTGTACCCACTGATGTTCGATTACTCTTTGGCACCGAATAGAAAAGGGTTATAATATGGAGGGGGGTTATTGATAGATAGGGGAGTCAACGCTCAATAGACAGTATGGAGACCCAAACATTTCAAAGTTATTGCAATTAGTTATTAGCATTGTATAAGTGTAAGCCATATAGCTTGTTTTGATTTCCTTACTTGTTAATATTGATCTGCGTTCACAATGCCAATGCATTTTATTTACTCATCCTTTTGAAAACTTTGAAATCCTTAGGCTAGTAAAATGGGGGTTGGATTTTCTTCAAAATTGCTTAGGTAGGGGTGTTTAATAAATGGAAATGAGCGGTGAGGTTTTCAAAAATTTGCAATCAGGGCCCCCCTGCTATTTGGTCCCAAAGAGTATTTATTCATGCTTCCCTTGTTTTAGTGAGTGCACTTGTAGAAATATCTGAAATGTTTGGAGGAAGATGGAGGCATAGAAGTGGAGAAAGTAGCACCTATTGTACACTTCGCAATTTTTACAGTACTTTCTATCTGTTTCATAGTGAGTTAACAGAGTTATCGGCTGCTATTTTTATCGTCTACGGTGCCTGCATTTTCGTGTTAATTGTTTTACTAGTGGATTCGATGCACGTGGTTTAATTTGGGACCTTAGAACTGGAAGGAATATTATCGCACTTGATGGCCATTTGAAAAAAGTTATTTCGATTTGCTTCTCCCCAAATGGGTACGTAGATTTAACTACAATGTTTTTGCGCTTGTAGGCGACCATTTCGTTATTGATCTGTTTTCATCTTTATTTCCTGTGTCTTCTTTGGTTTTTAAATACTTTGTTGTATGATGTGCTGCGATGGGCTGGCACAAGTTCATAGTTGATATGAACAAGGAAGTTGATAATTTAAGCATCAATGGATTTTTAGGAAATTAAATCCAATTGTTTTAAAAAATGACAGCAATTTCAAAATAGTACATCAAGCTAGGGGACTTCAACTGCAATCTCTGCCAAAAGTTCTTGGAACATCAATCAATTAATCCACGGTATTTGATAATTATAAGATTTCTGTCTATGTCGGACGATTGAAATCCCCTCCTCCCTGAAACAATGTTGAATTAAGAGTGTATTCGCCAGAGACCAATCTCCAAGCATAGCGACATTTTTGTGCCTTTTGACCATGTTTACAACAATATTGTTTTGAGGGGAGGGGGGTATACTAAATGAGCAGCAGAAATAGTGCAAGTGTTCCAAGACTTTTGGCAGAGATTGTGCATTTGCAGATCAGTGAATGGTCAACTTTTAACAGCGACCCTGCAGCCTTCATCCACTGCAAACAAACTATTTGAATTTTACATGATTTCATCCAGAGAATATGATTGGAAGGTTTTTCTTCTGGTAGGTAAACAATTTCGTAGACGATATAGTATGTAACTGTTATGGATAATACTCTTTGATGGCTGTTGTCCTTGAATTAGGCAATCCATATTGACTCCATGAAGATAAATCATCAGCATCACTTCAAAGAATAAACGTTGACAAATCTATTCTTTGCAGCATTTCTAACTTTGCTATTTTTTGAATGTTTTTCTGTATTGAAAGCGGGTTTTTCATCTTCAGATATCAAGTCGTCAGCGGAAGCGAGGATCAGAAAGCAATGGTATGGGATTTACGTCAACAAAAATCTATCTACACTATCCCAGCGCACACAAACATGGTATCCTACGTTGTGTTTCACGGTAAGTTATCAGCCAAATTTGTTATAATATAAGCACGTTAACATTGGAAAAATATACATCTTGTCATTCTAAGAATAGAGCTTCTTGTGTCAAGCAGTTTCTTAGTACCCCACATAACACGGGGATGGCCTTCTGCCTTCATGAAGGTGACGCTCAAAGTATCTTTGCAACAAGAATGGTCTTTGCTTCGCAGATCATGCTGCACGGTTCTGGATTCTCCACATGGACGATGCAGTTTATTTTTGCAAAGATCATGGGATGGCAATGTTATTTAACTACAAAGGAGACACCGACCTTAAGTTTTGCATGAGTGGAATCCAAAACAACAGTGTCAAAAATATTTGGAGGAAGGAGTTGTGAAAAATGCTTGCATACTTGTGCTGGGCTAGGGAACTTCTACACTTCCTTCACTTTTTGTGCCGCAAAGTTTAGTCCAAGTATGCCAGCTTTTTCCCATATATTTCCTGCAGTTGTCTTGGCTTGTAGATAAAGCGACACAACTACAGTTTTAGTTCATTTTGGGAGCAGAACTTCTTGTGAGAAAAAGCTGTTGTTAGTTGATGGTTTCATTTATTTTATTTGACACTGAGTGTTGGCAAAGTTGTGGAAAGTTATGGTAATATTAATGCCATTTTCCAGGACCTGGGAAATTTTCGGAAAAAGAGCTTTTTAGAATGGCTATGGAAAGTTTTCGATTTTTGTTTGGGAAACTTCTATAGTATCCTAGAATGGATATAATTTAAGGGCCTTTTCAAACACCATTTATGTTGTGTTTGTTCATTTTACTATTTGTAATATGAAACATAATCCGCTACAAAAATCATAAACTATACCATTGAAAATATCGTTTGTTTATTGTTATGGGGTTTCAAAATGCGAGCGAAAATGTGTTTCATGGTTGGAAATTTGGTAATTTGGCTTTGGAAAAGTTTTGTAAATATTTTGAAGGTATTTTGTATGCACCCTAATCGTTTTTAATTAGAAGAGATTATATGTGAGTTTATTCATTTCTTTTAGATTCCTTCATTGCCACATCGTCCTATGATAATACTGCTAAGGTATAGTTATGTAACACTTATTGTTAATTTAACTTTGCTTCGTAAGGCCTGCCTGGGTTATTGCTCTAAACTGAAACCTAGTAGAATATTTGTTCAAGGAAAAATCTCCATGCAAAAGTGGGTTTTACGCATGCGATGTCTTTGCACTTGAATTTTGTCCAATACTGCAGAAATACTGGTCATCGACTCGGCTATTTCCTCACAACCCGTTAGGGCTTTGTTGTCTTCTTGCAGTTAAGAAATATTTGTGGTTTTAGACCGCTTATTAATCAGTTGATTAATGGTCTTTCAAGTTTCTTTCATGTTCATAATGATGATGGGGATTAATGATGATTGGTAATTGATGATG
Organism: Cassiopea andromeda; assembly: GCA_018155075.1. NCBI lineage: Eukaryota > Metazoa > Cnidaria > Scyphozoa > Rhizostomeae > Cassiopeidae > Cassiopea > Cassiopea andromeda. Next base: position 441,414 of record WIPJ01000586.1, read on the forward strand.
ATGATGATGATGATGACCACATATTACATTCTTGCATGAGAAGCAAACCATGGAATCACCCAGAACTCTTCTCTTACTGACACAGCATTTTATAAGCCATAGATTGAGATTTTTCATTACTACTTTTATTTCATAAGCCAGCCAAGTACAGATTGCCTTTTTAGTGAGATTTGTACTTGTAGTATTTAACGAGATATTAGGCCTGGTTTAAAGGTCGAATTTCTGCCGCGTCGAATTAAATCAAGTAGCCTAAAAAATACTAAGTGTCAATTGAATTCGACACAAATTCGACGTTTAAATCCGTTGCCGCATTGAATAATTAAATGCGGCAGTAGTTCACCAGGCTTGTCGCATTAAACGGCAGAAATGCGACTCGATTTAAAGGTCGAATTTGTGTCGC
>WIPJ01000586.1:443064-477573 GCA_018155075.1 Cassiopea andromeda
TGGAGGTATTCGCTGTTTTGCAATACTTTGAAGAAATGTCTGTTAAGATTTGTCTGCGAGCCAGAGAGCCAGATGCAATCATCAAAAGAGTCACATCTGGCTCGTGAGCCACAGATTACCGACCCCTGTTTTAGATGTCTGTTATTCCCAAGTTGTTTGTACCCACTGATGTTCGATTACTCTTTGGCACCGAATTGAAAAGGGTTATAATATTGAGGGGGGTTATTGATAGATAGGGGAGTCAACGGGGGTTATTGATAGATAGGGGAGTCAACGTTTAATAGACAGTATGGAGACCCAAACATTTCAAAGTTATTGCAATTAGTTATTAGCATTGTACAAGTGTAAGCCATATAGCTTGTTTTGATTTCCTTACTTGTTAATATTGATCTGCGTTCACAAAGCCAATGTATTTTATTTACTTATCCTTTTGAAAACTTTGAAATCTTTAGGTTAGTAAAATGGGGATTGGATTTTCTTCAAAATTGCTTAGGTAGGGGTGTTTACTAAATGGAAATGAGTGGTGAGGTTTTCAAAAATTTGCAGTCGCCCCCCCTGCTATTTGGTCCCGAAGAGTGTTTATTAATGCTTCCCTTGTTTTTGTGAGTGCACTTGTATAAATATCTGAAATATTTGGAGGAAGATGGAGGCATAGAAACTGAGAGAGTAGCACCTATTGTACACTTCGCAATTTTTACAGTACTTTACATCTGTTTCATAGTGAGTTAACAGAGTTATCGGCTGCTATTTTTATCGTCTACGGTGCCTGCATTTTCGTGTTAATTTTTTTACTAGTGGATTCGATGCACGTGGTTTAATTTGGGACCTTAGAACTGGAAGGAATATTATCGCACTTGATGGCCATTTGAAAAAAGTTATTTCGATTTGCTTCTCCCCAAATGGGTACGTAGATTTAACTACAATGTTTTTGCGCTTGTAAGCGACTATTTCGTTATTGATCTGTTTTCGTCTTTCTTTCCTGGTCTTCTTTGGTTTTTAAATGCTTTGTATGATGTGCTGCGATGGGCTGGCACAAGTTCAGAGTTGATATGAACAAGGAAGTTGATAATTTAAGCATCAATGGATTTTTAGGAAATTAAATCCAATTGTTTTAAAAAATGACAGCAATTTCAAAATAGTACATCAAGCTAGGGGACTTCAACTGCAATTTCTTTCAAAAGTTCTTGGAACATCAATCAATTTATCCATGGTATTTGATAATTATAAAATTTCTGTCTATGTCGAACGATTGAAATCCCCTCCTCCCTGAAACAATGTTGAATTAAGAGTGTATTCGTCAGAGACCAATCTCCAAGCATAGCGACATTTTTGTGCCTTTGACCATGTTTACAACAATATTGTTTTGAGGGGAGGGGGGTATACTAAATGAGCATCAGAAATAGTGCAAGTGTTCCAAGACTTTTGGCAGAGATTGTGCATTTGCAGATCAGTGAATGGTCAACTTTTAACAGCGACCCTGCAGCCTTCATCCACTGCAAGCAAACTATTTGAATTTTACATGATTTCATCCAGAGAATATGATTGGAAGGTTTTTCTTCTTGTAGGTAAACAATTTCGTAGACGATATAGTATGTAACTGTTATGGATAATACTCTTTGATGGCTGTTGTCCTTGAATTAGGCAATCCATATTGACTCCATGAAGATAAATCATCAGCATCACTTCAAAGAATAAACGTTGACAAATCTGTTCTTTGCAGCATTTCTAACTTTGCTATTTTTTGAATGTTTTTCTGTATTGAAAGCGGGTTTTTCATCTTCAGGTATCAAGTCGTCAGCGGAAGCGAGGATCAGAAAGCAATGGTATGGGATTTACGTCAACAAAAATCTATCTACACTATCCCAGCGCACACAAATATGGTATCCTACGTTGTGTTTCACGGTAAGTTATCAGCCAAATATGTTATAATATAAGCACGTTAACATTGGAAAAATATACATCTTGTCATTCTAAGAATAGAGCTTCTTGTGTCAAGCAGTTTCTTAGTAGCCCACATAACACGGGGATGGCCTTCTGCCTTCATGAAGGTGGCGCTCAAAGTATCTTTGCAACAAGAATGGTCTTTGCTTCGCAGATGATGCTGCACGGTTCTGGATTCTCCACATGGACGATGCAGTTTATTTTTGCAAAGATCATGGGATGGCAATGTTATTTAACTACAAAGGAGACACCAACCTTAAGTTTTGCATGGGTGGAATCCAAAACAACAGTGTCAAAAATATTTGGAGGAAGGAGTTGTGAAAAATGCTTGCATACTTGTGCTGGGCTAGGGAACTTCTACATTTCCTTCACTTTTTGTACCGCAAAGTTTAGTCCAAGTATGCCAGCTTTTTCCCATATATTTCCTGCAGTTATCTTGGCTTGTAGATAAAGCGACACAACTACAATTTTAGTTCATTTTGGGAGCAGAACTTCTTGTGAGAAAAAGCTGTTGTTAGTTGATGGTTTCATTTATTTTATTTGACACTGAGTGTTGGCAAAGTTGTGGAAAGTTATGGTAATATTAATGCCATTTTCCAGGACCTGGGAAATTTTCGGAAAAAGAGCTTTTTAGAATGGCTATGGAAAGTTTTCGATTTTTGTTTGGGAAACTTCTATAGTATCCTAGAATGGATATAATTTAAGGGCCTTTTCAAACACCAGTTATGTTGTGTTTGTTCATTTTACTATTTGTAATATGAAACATAATCCGCTACAAAAATCATAAACTATACCATTGAAAATATCGTTTGTTTATTGTTATGGGGTTTCAAAATGCGAGCGAAAATGTGTTTCATGGTTGGAAATTTGGTAATTTGGCTTTGGAAACGTTTTGTAAATATTTTGAAGGTATTTTGTATGCACCCTAATCGTTTTTAATTAGAAGAGATTATATGTGAGTTCATTCATTTCTTTTTAGATTCCTTCATTGCCACATCGTCCTATGATAATACTGCTAAGGTATAGTTATGTAACACTTATTGTTAATTTAACTTTGCTTCGTAAGGCCTGCCTGGGTTATTGCTCTAAACTGAAACCTAGTAGAATATTTGTTCAAGGAAAAATCTCCATGCAAAAGTGGGTTTTACGCATGCGGTGTCTTTGCACTTGAATTTTGTCCAATACTGCAGAAATACTGGTCATCGACTCGGCTTTTTCCTCACAACCCGTTAGGGCTTTGTTGTCTTCTTGCAGTTAAGAAATATTTGTGGTTTTAGACCGCTTATTAATCAGTTGATTAATGGTCTTTCAAGTTTCTTTCATGTTCATAATGATGATGATTGATTATGATTGATGATGATGATGATGATGATTGGTAATTGATGATGATGATGATGATGATGACCACATATTACATTCTTGCATGAGAAGCAAACCATGGAATCAACCAGAACTCTTCTCTTACTGACACAGCATTTTATAAGCCATAGATTGAGTTTTTTTCATTACTACTTTTATTTCATAAGCCAGCCAAGTACAGATTGCCTTTTTAGTGAGATTTGTACTTGTAGTATTTAACGAGATATTATACATGAAGTTTAGAAAAAATGATAATGATGATGAGAACCATTAGCTTTTTTAAGTTACTTTCTAGCCTGGCAGTTTAGCAGTTTTGGGTATTGAATTTGTTTGCTACTGTTTTTGTTATTCAAGATATGGTCACATCCTGGCTGGGCACCTCTCAAAACATTATCCGGGCATGAGCAGAAAGTAACATCAATTGATGTCTCACCAGGTATTTGAATTTAGTTCAAAATTTTTCTTCCCCTGATTTTCAATTTGATCTTCGACAGTCTCTTAGAAACCATGTTGATAACTTGACCAAAAATCCATACACCCCAAAATTCCAAAGACTACACTACAAACCCTCCCGAATTCCCTTCTATACGCTGTTGATTAGACGCCATCTGATCGCATATATTTATAGATCCTTTCATGCCTAAATATATTCCTTGTTGTTACCTAGTTATTCAATATGCCTTCCTTTAGTTCTAATTAAATTTTCATTTCTGCCATTTAGATGGAAACTTTTTGGCAACAACATCATTTGATAGAACATTTAAGCTCTGGGGACCGGACTATCTGGTATAGCTCATGCATGGTATTGTATGGTATTGTAACATTACAACTGTAGAGCCTTTTGTGTATCTAGATATGGAGCCACTTAGATTGTCATCAAGGGAATACCCTGCCAGATTTCTTTCTGAGAAATAGGAAGGTTTTCTCATTGATTTGAGGCACGAAAATTAGCGAGCCTTAATCAAATAACACTTTAATTAATGGTAGAGATTTTTCCAGTCCAGGTATAAAATGTTTGCATTGATCTTTGTGCTGTAAGCAATTTTGATCAGGATTGCTGTACTATCAACTTACTTTTTGAGCAGAGAACAATTGCATTTAAATTATATCTGATTTCATCCCGAAAAACACAAGGCTATGTCATTAAGCTTCAAGTAGAAGTAGCTCAGATTTCAACGCGCCTTGTATTTTCATATAAGCTGCAACACTACTCGTTTACTTAGGGACAGACATCGCTCATGCCAATTCTTGCTTATAGCCTCAATATTAACTTGCTTATATTTTCATGCAAAATTCAAGGCTATAACCTTACTTAATCAAAAGAAATCTTTTGAATTTAGATATCTAATATTCTCCTTCATAATCCAGATTCAGAGGTTCAGATTCAGATGTTCAGATTCATAGCCCCATTACATTCAAATTGCAACCCAATATCCGTACTTTTTATCCACAAATACCTCACGTTCTGACCCGTTCATTTTTCACATACTCCTAAAGGATATAACCTAGTTGTGGTCCAGAAATACCTCAAAGTTAGACGTTTCGTTTTCTCATAACCAGAGCGAGGCAATACCGTAAATCCTCAAATTGGCTCCCTGGGGGCTTATTGGGGGATTTCTGCATGGGGGCCTATTCGATTGGGGGCTTAGAAAATTTACTGGGAATTTGGTCATATTCCAGTAGAAATTTTTCTTCTAATGAGCTTTCTTCAATGCTGCACTTGCAAGCACTAGGCAATAGGATATTTGAGTGACAGGCAAGTTTTCGTTAATTAACTTTTCTTTCCTTGCTCTATATAGTAGTAACAGACTCTCAAGTAGTTACAGTCACGTGATTGGATGGGGCTTATTCGAGAGAGAGGCTTATTCTAGGGGGGGCTAATTCGAGGGTTTACGGAAGCCATACGTTTTGACCTAACCTAGCCCCCCACCTAAGATATATTTTATTAATTTATCTGAATTAGCTTATACTCAGCTCTGTATATTAAATCGATTCCAAGTATATAGCTTTCTTTTTAGCCAGAGCTAGCTCAATTCTAAGGTACCATTTTTCATGCAAAGTGTAAGGCTCTAGATTTACATAGTTTCATGCATCTTCGAAGTTTATGGCCTTCCTTTTCTAACGGAAATATCTCAAGTTCAGAATTCCCACAGTGTCATGAAAATTCCAAAGCTATGGCTTGGATTTGTACCAGAACTAACTCGAGTTTAGACTTCTGATACTTTTCTGCCAATTCTAAAGCTATAGTATTATTTTTAACCAGAAATAGTTCAGATTCCTTTTAGAGCATCTCAACTTATCCCAATTTATCTTAAGTATCTCAATTTAAGAACATCCAAATTTGAGGCAAATTCTGATGTTCTAGTCTTGCTCTTAGAACTAAGATAGCCCACGTCCAGGACCTAACCTTTTGCAGGTATATTCAAAAGCTACAGCCTTGCTTTTACACTACAATAAAATTTAGTTTGCATTTTCAAGCTTTTGAGGTAAATTCACATTTTGGAGTAAAACAATCTCAAGTTTTAAAAGAACAGTCAAATGCTATAGTGCTTCCACCATAGCTCAAATTTTACAAAGCACATTTCCCGAAAAAAATTCAAAGGTTATCACCCTGCTTTTGAAGCCAGAATACGTCAACATTTACATATCACAATTTTCAAGTAAACTCACAAGCCATAATCATACTTAAATCGCATACATACTATTTCCCAAGCAAATTCGAAGCCAAAGTAGCTAACAATTTACACATCAGAATTCTACAGCAAATTCAAAGGCTATAACCTTCCTACTGCACCTAAATAAATCAAAGTTTACGCAAGACATTTCGTAAAAGCATTAGACCCAAAATAGCTCATATTATATATAGCACATTTGTCAAGCAAATTCAAAGGCTATAACCTTGCCTTTCGAGCCAAAATACCTCATATCTAACACAACACAGTTTTCAAGCAAATTCAAAGGTTATAGCCATGCTTTTGGAGCCGATATAGCTCATATCTTATACAACACATTTTTCAAGCACATCGAATGGTTATTGCCTTGTTTTTGGAGCCAAAATAGCTCATATTTTACACAACACATTATTCAAAAAATTCATACGCTATAGCCTTGCTTTTGGAGGCAAAATAGTTCACACTTTACATAACACATCTTTGAAGAAAATTCAAGGCTATTGCCTTGCATTTGGAACCAAAATAGGTCATATCTTAAGCAGAACATATTTGGCTCATTAACAAAGCCAATACAACAACAAAGTTATAGGCTACAGCATTGGTTTTGGAACAAAAAGAACTTATATTTCAGACAACACATTTTTCAAGCAAATCCAAGGGCTATAGCATTGGTTTTGGAGCTAAAAGAGCTCATATTTAAGATAACACATTTTTCAAGCAAATCCAAGGGCTATAGCATTGGTTTTGGAGCTAAAAGAGATCATATTTAAGACAACACATTTTTCAAGCAAATCCAAGGGCTATAGCATTGGTTTTGGAGCAAAAAGAGCTCATATTTTAGACAACACATTTTTCAAGCAAATCCAAGGGCTATAGCATTGGTTTTGGAGCTAAAAGAGCTCATATTTGAGACAACATATTCTTCAAGCAAATCCAATGGCTATAGCATTGGTTTTGGAGTAAAAAGAGCTCATATTTTAGACAACAAATTTTTCAAGCAAATCTAAGGGCTATAGCATTGGTTTTGGCTCATATTTTAGAAAACAAATTTTGCAGCAAATCCAAGGGCTATAGCATTGGTTTTGGAGCGAAAAGAGCTCATATTTTAGACAAGACATTTTAAAAGCACATCCAAAGGCTATAACCTTGCATTTATAACTTAAACTGCTAAAATTTTATAGATCACATGTGTCAAGCAGATTCAAAGGCTATAGCCTTGCTTTTGGAGCCAAAATACCTTATATTTCACACAACACATTCTTGCACCTAATTCAGAGGCTATAGGTTTGCTTTTCGAGCCAAAGTAACTCGAATTTTAACCAAAACATGTTTGAAACAGTTTCAAAGGTCCTAGCCTTGTTTTTGGAGCAAAAATAGCACATATTTTACATAACATATTTTTCAAGCAAATTCATACGCTATAGCCTTGTTTTTGGAGCAAAAATAGCACATATTTTACATAACATATTTTTCAAGCAAATTCATACGCTATAGCCTTGTTTTTGGAGCAAAAATAGCACATATTTTACACAACATATTTTTCAAGCAAATTCATACGCTATAGCCTTGCTTTTGGAGCCAAAATAGTTCACATTTTACATAACACATTATTCGAACAACTTCAAAGGCTATAGCCTTGCTTTTGGAGCCAATATAACTCAATTTGTATGAGACATGGTTCAAGCACATTCAAAGAATATAGCCTTGCTTTTGTAGCCAATTGAGCTCATTTTACATAACACATTTTTCAAGCAAGTTCTAAGGTTATAGACTTGTTTTTGGAGTCAAAATAGCTCATAACGTACAAAACATATTTTTCAAGAAAATTCAAAGGTTATAGCCTTGCTTTTAGAACTTAAACTGCTAAAAGTTAATAGACCACATGTGCCAAGCAGGCTCAAAGGCTTTAGCCTTGCTTTTCCATCGAAAATAGCCGATATTTTACGCAACACATTTCCAAGAAAATTCTTAGGCTACGCCCTTGCTTTTGGACCCAAAATAGCTCCTATTTATACAACACATTTGTTAAGCAAATCCAAAGGCTATAGCCTTGTTTTTCGGGCAAAATAGCTTATATTTTATACAACACATTTTTCAAACCAATCCAAAGGCTATAGCTTTGTTTTTGGAGCGAAAAAAGGTCATATTGTATACAACACATTTTTCAAGAAAATTCATAGGGTACACCATTGCGTTTGGATGCAAAATAGCTCATATTTTACATAACACACTTTCAAGCAAATTCAAAGGATATAGCCGTGTATGTAGCTCTAATTACACTAAAATTTCATACATCATCTGTGTGAAGCATGCTCAAAGGCTACAGCCTTGCTTTTGGGGCGAAAATAGCTCACATGTTATACAACATATTTTTTCAAACAAGTTCAAAGGCTATTTCTTTAAATAGAATTCAAATTTAAAGTTTCAAATTTCTCCTTACGTAAGCCAATAGATTATCGGATACTTCATAGCTAGATAATACAAGGCATACAGTATTATCCTCGTAATTACCATCATGTAAAACGAATGTACAATTTCTTTAAGTAATTATCTAGGTTATGTCCATGTTTCAATAACACATTGTTGCAAATTCGCCCATAATAAACTCTAAACTGTTAATATCTAGGAAGGTCGAGTGGTAATGGTATTCTGTGCAAAAGCAGTATTTGGCATTAGAGTAATATTCTTATAGAGAGAAGTATAAATCTTAAACGGAAGCAAGCATGAAAAAAGTTGTCCTAACCCAAAGGCAAAAACTGACTTTCCCTTGCTACTATAGATCAAATTGTAAGGGAAAATATAATTGTCTCATTTGTCTTAAGCTAATGCCTACCGATCATAATTCATTCCATTTATTGCTCAATGTCTATTTTCAAGCCATCATGATCAATCTCTACATAGTGGACAGTTGCTTTCTTGCCAATATTCTAAAATAAACAGCAGTGATGAACAAAACCAACTAATACCTAGAATGCATTGAAGAAATATTAATTTATTGCGAGTATCTGATAAAATGCAAGAAAGATATTAAAAAGGGAAGACTTGAAGAGTTTCATGGTCCTCCATCCTTATATCACCAGCAATGCGAAAAACACTTAATTAGCTATGCAAGGATATAGGTATGACAAGCTGGTTGTAGCAAAATTCAATCTTTGAATATTTATTCAATACTTTAATATGTTCATTCAATCCAATCACTATTATTTTTGTTCAATCCAATCTTCTCAATTTTGCTATTCAATCCTATCTTAAATTTTCTATTCAATCTAATCCAGCAAAGTTGATTATAAGAAATGAAACATGGATTTTGGAGAGGAATATTTCAATGACATAACAATAAAAGAAACAAATTTTATTTAATTTACTCTCTCTTTACAAAACCTCGCGCGTAGGCTGGCGGGTTAATACTACCAGCTACTTGACTTGGTTCAAACATAGCGCATCAAGTATAAGCTTTTAAAAAGTGACTTTAAATGTCACGAATTCGGAGCTTAATGACAATCCCTATTCAAGAATATTGGGCCGTCATAAAACAATAAATCAACATACCCCTAATTCTGCAAGCTTATCTGATATTTCTTTGACTGCATTTGGCTTCTTTGTTATGACGTACATAAACCCGCCGCCACCGGCACCAGCAAGGCACTGACCTTGAAACAAATTGCATGCAGTTCAGTTTTAGCTACTGTCCTAACAATAACTTGGAATGAATTTAATGCTTAATAAATCAGGGTTCCTACTCTTTTTTTCATCAATTTTCTGAAGGATGTTTAGGAGAATTTAGGAAATTTCTTCACCCATTTTGTAGGAGGTTTTGCAGATTCCAGAGAAATTCGGTAAGCGTTAAGGTATTTTTGGGAAATTAATGGGCAAAATGTCACTCAGATGGCATGATATAAATAGGGTAAATTAAAATTTTACTATCTGGCTTCACCGACCAAAATACTTTCACATCTAAAAATCTTATATTGATGATTTGACCAAGTTTAATATGACAATTTCACAAATAATTTACTAAACAACATAACTACCGAAAAGAAATTCAACTTGTGAAAACTTTTGGGGAAATTTAGGAGAACAGCAAAATAGTCCTAAAGTTTTAGGGTTTTTAGGGTAGTCTCTTTTCTAGGATATTTTAAGGATGTTAGTAGGCGTGGCAACCCGCAAATGCCATGCAATGTTTATTTGTAAATCCTATCCAGCCCCTCCCTTCCGATTTACTCTAGTGTCTCTAATAGAAGGGGGTATTCATGTGGGCCAATTTCTAATAGAAGAGAGGGTGCCAATAGAAGGGTGAGTATTCATGTGGGCCTATTTTTAATAAAAAGCGGGTGTTAATAAAAAGGGGTATGCATGTCAGCAAATTTTCAATAGAAAAGGGGTGCTAATAGAAAGTGGCTCGTGCTGGTAAATTGTTTTATTAAAAGAAGATTCAATTTTCTACGTGTGCTAATCATGATCGATTTGTAAAAGTTAATAGAAGGGGGTGTTAATGAGCAACAGGGAGGAGGGAAAATTCTCCTGAAATTATTAGAAGGGGGCGTCTATTAGAGACACTAGAGTACCAAAGTAGCTGAATAATTCTTGGAATGATTATTACGAAGATTCAAGCTCATTAATGACATTGCCACATCACACTGGCTCTCTTTTGAGTTCACTTGTTAAGCTAATCAAAACAAGTAAACATAAAATTATTCATAAAATTTCAGTTAAGCGTAGACCAATAAACTAATGAAACAGTGCTGATATATAGTATACTATGCATATTCTCAAGGTTGGAGTTCCGGGCTCAAAAGATAAAGCCTGGGGAAGGAGACTTAGGAAAAGGAGAGAAATGATGTCAGTTAGAGAGGCACTTCTTCTAGGAAGTACATGTTTTTTATAAGAAAACCTTCATGTTACATGAGCTTCAATTTTCTTAACTATTCCCGAAATTGAGCCTGAGATTTTCTTAAATTTTCGTAACTTATACGGAAAAAACTGGCTAAAATGGGTTACACTTTTGTTACTACTCTTGTAAACTCGAGTTTGAATTCCATCTTTAACATTTAGAGTGCAATAACAACGAAATATCAATTTCTGGCCAATAAAAACACTCAGTTTTGTCAATTGAGCCTCATGATTTTCTTAAGATATTGACCATTTGAGCCTCATTTTCTTATAAAATTTTTCTTATAATAAAAAAAATGTAATCAAGAAATATGAAAATTACCATAAGCAAGAGGATCAATTGCATTAATCATTTTTCTGCATATTTCTGGTTCACATCCTGGTGCCATAAGTTTTTTATGATCCCAACATGTATTCATCGTTTCCCCAATGGCCTTCAAATCTCCTGCAACACCAATCAAACTAATTCATGTACAATACACGAAAATTTCGTTTTGCGAAGAATTTGCATCATGTAGAGGACAGAGTTCAAAGTAGGAATTCGATACGCAAAATGTAAAAACAATGTATCAAGGTGATCACAGGGCTACCATGTTTATAAAGGTAGCATCAATAACTGTAACTGAAATCTCATTAAGTTCTAAATTCTCAATTATTGTCCTTTAGAAATTTTGGAATAGAACTCTAGCACACGTTGAAAGTAACTATAAAAATTATCAGAGCAGAGACCGAGAGAAATTCTGTTCCTATTTGTATAGAATAAATAAATTAAATTCACTACAATACTTACAGTTTAGCATGATCTGCAACCTATTATAATACTTCACAACTAAAAAATTACTTACTAATTACTACTTAATTACAGAAGAGAAGTTACTAGCTAAAACGCTTCGTAATCTTAGAACAATGAAGTTATGCCGTAACAATTATTTAATAAACTTTAATTGGTAAGCATATAATTCTACTCCTGTAGATACACTTAACTTATACTTACTTAAAAACTAACAAAACCCATAAAAGTCAAGAGGAAAATAGAATTTTTAAATATAGCTAGAAAATATCATAGATCAATAAACAAGACTGCAAGGCTGAGCTTTTACGTAAAAGTTAACAATATACTAGGAAACCTTTGCTAAAAGCTGCAATGCAATTTTTCGCATTCTCTACCAATTTATCAGCAGTTTCAACAATAGTGGTAAGGCGAGCATTCCAGTTTCGTAGAACATCCTGAAAAGAAGAAAAATGAGGAATGTTACTAACGATGAAAAATTATACTGCTAACCAACATAGGCCTTAATTAGCAGTAATTTTGCTATCTTAATTTCTTTTGCCTACTATAAATAAATTGTTGATATGATATGATATGATATGATATATGATATGGTATGATATGATATGATATGATATATGATATGATATATGATATGATATATGATATGATATGATATATGATATGATATGATATGATAACGTATTTGATTGCATTTGAGAACAGCATTTCTGCGAAGGAGGATTGCTGGGAGTCAATTAATCCTGTAAATTCATTTGGCACGTTATGAAAAGAATTATCTAAAAAAATGCCACTAAAAAGTTCAGTCCATCGCAAAAAACCACATTTAGCTACCCTATAACCTCAACTAAAAATGTTATTAAAAAAGGTAAAAGAAAAATAACAGTTTAGAAGAAACGAAAAGTATAGGCCATTGAAAGATTTGCTCCTGGTCTATATAGAAAACTCACTCTTACTGGCAAAAATTCGCAAAAACAGATTAATAAGGCCCCTTTAAAACAACAACAAAGAATGGAATTAAAATGCGTCTGCGTGGAAATGCACTGAATTGAATTGTACTGAATTGAACTGAAAATGTTATATTTATGATCGCCTAATTGCTTGAAGAACTTGATTATGGAAAAAGAAATAAAATTGATAGCAATTATTACTAATATACCATAAATAATACCAACGAAATTATGAAAGAGAAATCTTTCATAAATAAGCGATTTTGATTGAAGTAAATTGAATATTTACAATACGTATAATGAAGCGCAGGATGAATTAAGAGAATGAGCATAGAATGAAGAGAGAAAGGGATAAGAGGACAATGAGAGGGAGAAGTAACTTTCTTTGTGATATTGCTTCTTTCAAAATAAACAACCGTTGGTAGAAATTAAAATGACAAGTGTCCTCATATGAAGCAAGTAGAATAATTATTGCTAGTTTGAAGGATAAAAAAATATTTCTGAATAGAAAATATAAATATTTTGAAGTGATGATAGGGTAAATGAGAATACCTATGTTCTAACAAAACAAAGAATGAAAAGTGAGCAAAGGAGAGCTCTACATTTTATAAGACAGATTATCTTTAGAAATTAAATTATCATATGACTCACCTGAAGCATATTACGTGCCAGCCTTGTCTTACCAGAAAATACTAAAACCAAATGTTTCTCAAACGTATCCATAAAACCTTTTGGCATATCAAGAGCAGTCGATTTTACTTCTAATGGCAAACCACGCTTCGAACTGCCCTCTTTGATTCCAGGGGCAAGGCCTCCAACATTGTCTTGCCATCCCCCACCAGTAGTAATCATCTGCTCCAAATCCAACACCTAAAATACACAACAACAACATGCAATGATAAATAATGGCTGTGGCTGTTTCGATTTCAGTATATTTCAAAGCAGACCTTGAGAAATCCTGGGAACCTGGGAACTGGTCCCCAGGCACATATTGTGGCCGCCAGGCATCAGCAGGCATACTTTGAAGTACATTTTGATATAAGTCTAATCACTCCCTCGGATTTTCATGGGCCGTCGAGAGCGCACCGGACACCACAAGAAGTGTGGTGCTTTACCGAGCATTATACCCTATCTCCAGGCAAACTGATTCCAGGGTGTCAGCAGCTCGTTAATAAGAAAAGATAACTCTTCCCAGGGCCCTCGCCGACGTCTCCGAGTTCGGTTGCGTTAAAAAACTTTTAACTTTGAAAATACTTCTATCTTTAAGCTGGTGATGGCTAGGAATTTTGATGTTGGAATTCATTAATTTGATAACATTTAACTTTTTGGCTTTAACAATACAGAAACACAAGTCTGCAACTATACTGCTGCAAGCACCTGAAGATTCTTCTATTTCAGGAAGCATTTCTTGAAAATTAACCAATGCTTACTGTAAAATTATACATCATATTTTTTAAAACTCTTCTAATATATGTCAGACACATTTTTCCACAACTTAGGGTTCTAGCATTAGTTCCCAGATCGTTAGGGGATTCTTAGCTTATTTATTTTCATTGTTACTTAATACAATTACATCAACTTTTGATCAACTTCTTTACTTTGTACTTTGATTTGAATTTTTAGCCAAGTTATTTATTTATTTATTTTAGTTGTGTAGCAACTTTTAATTTATAAATTTTTAGCGGAGGCCTCTTGAAAATCAGGTAAAACTGAAGAGCAATGAAAATTTAAAATGAAAGGGCTCCCAGGCACATTAATATTTTATCTACGTCTGTTTCAAAGCTGCACTAGACTAGAAAGCTCCGTTTATGGGCATTCGAAGTAAGAAATAGGTGAAATCAGGCTGATATTACTGCTATTTTTCAAAGGCTATGAGGAAATGGTAGGTAGACGGGATAGAAGATTTAAATAAAGTGCTCTGAGAAAAGAAGTGGCATCGTCTTTGTGTATTTTCGTTATTGGAACCTTACTAGCGAAAGACTGACATGCATATGCGCTGATAACAATGACATAAAGAGTAACGTGCATATCCTAAGACCACAACAGCCATATAGGAGGATAAATGGAGAAGCACTTACAGCAGGAAATTTTTTTAAATTGTGCAGTTCAAAAGTTTGATATTTTGTGGCCCAAGGGTGTAAGAAAGTAAATAGCAGTGAAAATTGTACATTTAGGTATGAAATGATATGCAAACCACGACAAGCTAAAAGTAGGGAGTTCAATCCAATCTGCAACCAGAATTTAATTCTTCAACACAGCATCGCTTGATTTTAAGTGCAGTTCTACCTTTTTATTAAAAAATACCCTGACGTACAATATACCAGACATACTGACAATGTCATAATCAACCAGATATTCCTAGTGCTTAAGACACAACACAAAAACAGCTAAAAGTCCACTTCAAATGAGGTTATCCGATCGAAGAGATAAAAAAATTTCATAAAAAGGTACTACCAACAAATTAATTTGACTTACAGCATGAATAACTGAATCCACGTCTGGCACTTTACCGACCACTCTCCAGAGCGCAGCGATTATTGTACCAGCTAGAATACTGCTCGTTCCAAGACCGGAGCCATGTGGAAGTTCAGACCAGGTTTGCAATTCAAACCCGCTTTGATACCGGCTCATTAGCTGGTGGTGCAGGGAATCGTTGCCATCTTGACTCAAGATTCCGGCACAGAAAAATGCAGCCTTTAATACGGTGCCTAAAGTGCAAATCAAAGTGAATATCGAGTGTTCAAATAGGTAAGTAAGTAATTATGAGCGAGTGTGCTACCTAGCATTATGCAACTAGGTATGACCATAACCGGTCACCGCAAACCGATGAAACCAAGCTCTATCATAAATGATTTGAAATTGTATTTACTGGCTTGGTTTGGTCTATGTAGTGTAAAAATTATTTGGCCAGAATGAATCATGACTAATGCAAAGCACCAAACCAGAGGACATCAGCCTGCAATTGCAGATTTCATTACATAGCTAGCTCTAGACTTACTCTACATTGTGTAAGACTGGTGATTAAATCACGATTAAAAGGCTGTGTTCAAATAACGGTTAGAAATTGGCCTCCAGCAGTAGAATAACCCAAAGACTCCCTAGAGTTCTGAGTGCCCTAGAAAATCTGCTGAACAAAATAAGCTAAAAGGTGACATATATTCAAGAATAAGGTTTAAGAATACTAAGGCTATTGTGAAGGAGGCCAATATCTTCACTGTGGGAGCATCTGAAGTTAAAATTATTTGCCACTCTACCTGGAGAATTCACTTGATTGTAGTTTGTGAGGCTACCAAGGTCGTTGCATTCAAGACGAAGACAGTCGTTGCCTTTTCCAAGAATCAAGACAATATGTGGCCTATATTGAGAGAAAATTTATGTGACAGCTAATGCAATATGAAGCCCATCAAAGTGCAACGAAAGCAACTATGTTTTGAGTTAGCTAAAGATAAGACACCTTGCTAGTTAAAAAAGTACAAAATTGGCTCCTACTTCAAATTACTTCTGTTATTTGTAATACATAAGCTTCCAAATAATTATGTGATTTACTCTAATTTGGTGCTTATTATTAACATTGCCGTTAAAAGCAGCCAACCGCAATTTGCCTATTATTGTAGTGAAACTCTATCGCTAAAATTTCGAAGGTTATGCTTACTCTGGAATTCTCTTCACTCGACATCCAATCGGTTTCTATAATAGGGGTGCAAGAAAGAATAGCCAGCTTCAAATCTAATACTGAACAACAAACAAGGATACCAAAAGGATGACGAAGAAGACCATGATATGTAATTGTTGATATGGGAAGGCAAGAACAGAAGCCTCGTCCTTAGAAGAGAATCCATAAATCTAACATTAAACGTAGACTATGCTTTCAATACATAAAGATTAGCGATGACTCAGTGTTGCCTACCAAAAAGTCTGCATCCTGCAAGCATTGATATAACAAAAACCCTGCTACTATTTAACGATTTTAAAGAGATTAAACAAAATGCCGTACCTGGCGACAGATGACTTTAAATAAAATAACGAAGTGTGATATTATGGCAAAGCTACATTTACACAGCACGATTCTCATCACTTGTCTTTACCTTTGAGTCAATTTTAACTCCAGCAGTAATAACCGAGCCACCGTGTTCATAGCAGATTGGCGGGGTGTCACTCCAAGTACCAGCAATATCTACCCTGGCTGATAAAAATGAGAGCAAATTAAAGCCAGTTTGGAGATGCAGTTTAATACACTGAAACAAAGTTTGCATCTCGGTTTCTATCAACAAAGGAATATCAAGCCACTGCTTGCTCGCTACAAAAGTTAAGTTTATGGTGTTCATGTCCCAATAATACAACAATCATAAAGCTTATCCACCAACAGATAAAAATTAAAGTGAGTTATACTAGCTCTAGATTTACTCCAGTTTACCTTCGTAAAAAATTTAAATGTTGCTACAGCTATACCGCCTAAAACTAAACAGAAACTGTTTTTCACAATTCCAGCTAGCTATAGAAGACAAGAATGCTTTCTTTTTAGATATAGATTGAATAGACTGGAGTGAATTCTTGAGAGGATCTGTTGATCAGGGATAGGAATAGATTAAATAAGGAGAAACGACTTTGAGATTAACTTTCAAATGATATCTCATATGATTTCATTACGGAATGACATACAAATTAAGGCAGTACCTGGAGCTTCAGCTGTGACGTATTTTCCAATAGGGACAGTTTCACACTGCTTTAAAACTATGAACTGAAAATGATGGGAAAAAGCATTTGAGAAAGTAACTACGATCTGTCAGATTGAAATCGAAATCGTGCTTAAAATCTTCGAATATATCATAAGCCAGGCACGCACTTTTTAAAGGTGCGGTCATTAGCCAGTTGCAAGGAGAAAGTGGAAGATATCTTCATGTATTGCACAGAATTTTCGTCCCCCCACTCAGATTTAGGTAAAAATTTTGACTTCCCTACAATACTTCAGAAAAAACTTTATGAGAATCTTTCAAAATCTTCTTTACTTTTCGTCTTCTCCCTCTGAGTGGGTAAAATTTTGGGCCCTCTCCCCCCAGGAAAAATTAATGATCAGCCCCTAAATGTTGCTAAATTTCTTATCGTAGAAAAGCAAAATAAATCTTTTTCCAACAACATACTTGCCGGGCAGTGCT
This sequence comes from Cassiopea andromeda, assembly GCA_018155075.1. Lineage (NCBI taxonomy): Eukaryota > Metazoa > Cnidaria > Scyphozoa > Rhizostomeae > Cassiopeidae > Cassiopea > Cassiopea andromeda. The sequence goes on from WIPJ01000586.1 coordinate 460,820, forward strand.
GACAGCTTTCCGCACTTGGATTTGAAATGCCCCCTCATAATGTCTAGCAGCTCTAACAAGCAAATCTGGCCTGAAACAGAAAAATGTATTGTAGGTCTAAGGATGAAAATATAGAACAGGAGCATTGAACAAACAGTAATTACTTTCCAAAAGACTGTAAAATATATTCACCTTGACAGCCATGACTTTCTCTCTTTTGCAAAGAAATTGATTGCTTCTACGACTTTGTCGTTCTAGAAGTGAAAAGAAGGTTTGAGAGAAAGCATACTACGAAAACAAATCACTTTATACAACTCATAAAAATAGCGCTTAATCATGCAACATCTTCCAAAACAAAAACTACACGTTGTAATACATATAGAGGGAAAGGTATTTAGACGTGAAAAACTAGCTTCGTGATCAAAATAGACAGTATGTTTGAAACTCCACCAAAACGTCACAGCGGTTCATACAATAGATAAACAGAATACGAGCTTTAAATAGTAAATTTAATAATGATCTTCAAGGTAGCTATCAACTAGGCTAAACAAAGTACCCATGTTTACCAACCTTTAATAATTCTAGGCCTTCTTGCCACGCTAAGTTAGCAGCAGGACCACTTCTAAGTCCACCCTTGTTGTTTGCTTTAACACCAATGGCGTCAGCTATACAAGCTAAAGTTCTTGACAGGACCGCTCTGTCTTCATTCTTGGCTCTGCAGCCAACTGAATAAAAACAGAACTATTGAGACATTGAGAAATGCTAAGACATGGCGCTGCATGTGAGCTAATTTAAGCGATCTACAGAATGCCTATGGACAACATAACTAGCAAGGTCTATTGGCTAGCGTCCTTACCAGTAGTGCGGAAGGCCAGATGGTTCTAAATCATATCTTAAACGGAATCGTAAGAATCGCATTCCAAAAAGACTAATTCACCGCTCATTTAGTATCCAACAGGACTGGTGAAAGCACTGGTAGGATACAGGCAACAAGTAATGAAATTAATCTCACTAACTCACAATGCCACTGACTTAGGTGTGTCATACGCTAAAAGGCACAAATATTTTGTGGGAGACTATACCTATATTTACAAACTTGAGAACTCCTTTTAATAAAATCTTTACACATTAAAATTATGAAGCACTACAGCAGCAGTAGAAAACTGAGAGACGTTAAGCAATTGTCCAAATTAAATAAGCCAATAAATAACAGATTGTACTTGGAAGCTCTTAGGGAACACACTCTGCAACATCGCCTTCAAGTAGTATTACTTCCAAATAACAGTAAAATACAAAACTTGCCTGTATCAAGGCATGCCAAAATTTCTTCAAAGAAGCCCTCCAAAGCACAGAATCTAAAGAATGGTAGCAAGCAGCGGTTGGTCTGTAATACCAGAGCATCTTCAGTGAAGGCTCTTCCAATCTCAAACAGCAACGAACTAGAAAAAGGTATAAACCTTTCCACCTTAGAAAAAGAGACAATGCCATCCTAGGTGAGAATAAGTTAATTGTTGATTAATCCTGGCCCTGTTTGCCATTATCGACTGGAAATTAATAGCGAAAGATATCGAAAATATTGCCCAATCAGTCTTTTCCAAAGCTTAGCAAAAATATTGGTAGAGAAATAAGATCTTTGGTAATATGGATATGAAAACAGTTGAACAGAAAGGAAAGGTATAGCAGCTATCTACCTTCGTTGCATGAGTTCAGATTCTGCATCATAAATATTGACAAGATCCGAAATGGAGAGGCGCCATGAATTTCTCCATCTACAAATTCAATAAAAATCTTGCAATGTAAGACAATAAACCAAATATGTTGTGTTCTTACCTAAGCTCAAAGAATGTGGTCTCTGAGGATAAGAAACTATTGTTCATGTCTTGTTCTATTACTTTGCATACAATGAAACCATTTAAAGAAAATCCTGAGCGGCTATACAATTGCACTTAGATAATCTTATTGCTTCAAAGCATATAAAATACGAATTGGACAGCAAAATTAACTTACTTTAGTAATCTTTTTTCGTCCTTGTAAGCCCCTTGAAGCCACAGGAGATCCAAAAATTCTACTGTTTCGTTTGGGTTGAAAACCGGAAAAATTCGCGCATTCATCAAGCATTTTCTTCCACCCTAAAATGAAAGAATTAAATAGGAGATAATCCATCAAAGTGAATAAACAACAGGAGAAAATACTACATGGACAACGAGAAAATACTACATCGACAACAAATGTTGTATGACATAGCATTAGAAATTGTCTGCAGCTGATATCTTTTAAAAACTGGCAGCTCGAATACATGTAATTGAACTGGGTATTCCTGGCTTTGTTTGAGGTAGGCTAGTGAACTCCGGGTAACCTTGAATATGCGCATGGCCTAAAATAATAAGCACTCAGAAGTGGAACCACAAAGCCTCTAGAAACGGGATACAATCAAGACTTCCCAATGTAGAATATCATCAAAATTGTGCTAAAATTGACCTTAAATGAGATTTGAAGATTAATCAGAAAAATCTGTCTTGCAATCAAATTGCTGTCAGTAAAAACTTAAGTTCTGAAGAATACACCACAGTACAGCAGCAATGCTTCAAGAGTATGACACTTACAACTCCAAGGCTCCATACTTCCGAACTAACTATTCCAGTACGGCTGAAAAAGCTATCCCATTTTTCGTTGCAGAAGGTACTGCTCTCATCCTCAACGCTCTTCTGCAATGAAAAATTATGAAATTCAAAGTTTTGATAGGAGAAGTAGATGAATTCTTACTGATTTGGCAATATTCATTTTATGTCAATGCAACTAGGCATAGGAAGGTCAAGTTTGATACAAATGTGTGTCCAAAGGGCAATAATGGTCAATAAAGGCAACAGAAAACACAGGCCCAAGTGAATTGAATTCAATAATTCAATTAAAAAGGGACGCCGTAGCATATTTTTGAGCGAGGGGACTGGGGGGAGAGGAAAGCTCCTAATGGGTGTGGCAGTGGGTGTGGTAATTTTTACAAGTACACATTTAGATTGCAATTAAACCCCCTTTTGCGTACCAAAGTGCCTCTTAACTTAGATAGCATGTGCTATCTATTGTATGTGATATCATCCACTAGCAAAAAAGTGGGGGCTATAGCCCCCAAGCCCCTGGCGTGTCTGCTAAAAACCTGCATTATTTGGCACGCTTTGAGAAACGTATTTAAATTCAAAGGCAAATGTGTTATGTGTTGTGAAAATATATGGTGACAATAAAGTCAAAAAGTGCCTCAGCAATAGCCTTAGCTAGAAAATTCACGAAAGGCGAGCATTTGCAAATTCAAATCATGACAAAATATATCACAGCAATGCATAAACAGCGGACAAAAATTTACACAAACCGTCAAAACATCATTCAATCCAAATAGCATCAAAACTCGTTGCTTTCCAGTGACCGACTCCCTTCTACCAGACTGAAGATCGATCGTTAATCCTGTAACAACCAAGTCATCACCAAGTTCTGTTTTGCCATTTATTTTAAACTATAGAAAGCAAAGGTGCGTCATGAACAACTTCACAGAATCATTCTTCGTTCATGGTCACTTAAGCTCAAGTTGAAAGGTACAAAGCTTCAAACTCAAGATGTTTCCACATCTATACTTTGCTAAATTTCAAGACTTTCAAAAAGATTAATATTTCAAATGACAGCTTGTTCTCCAACAATGACTGCATCAAAATTTTTGCAAAAACAAGGGCAAAAAGGCGATAAATCATCACAGTTGCTACTCACAAGACTCAAAGTTGAAGCAATTTCAAATTAAAAATAAGACTAAATGCTAAATGGTGCAAATGACGGAGCATTCGTGAGGGACGCAGTGGAATTTCAAAAACAAATCATAAAAAGCTACATCAACTCCCAGTCAGATATGATGTTTCTACAACATATCTTTTATTGAAAGTTGCAGCTCTCCAAAGTTCAAAGAAATCCAAAGACATCGTTACATTGTTTTTCCTTACCTTTAGGTCCCCAGGAAGCAAGTTTGATAACAAACAGCGCTTCCCAATTTTAATTTGTTCCTAAAAGTACGCAACATAGTTGAAATTAATATAGATTGCTGAAAAATACATAAATATTAGGAAGCTCAAAATGTTGAAATGTAGAGGTTACATCTATCTCAAAAAAATTCAAAACGTCTATGTATCAAAGATAACTTCTACTCGCATACTCTGTATTGCAAAAGGTAGCAGGGTAGAATAGGCACCATATTTTGATTGGCTAACAAAAGAATCACCATTGAATCCATCAGTAATATTGGCAGGAGTCCTTTGATGATGATTCCTTTCTTAGACAATCAATATTTGAAGCCTATACTCAGTAGGGTAAATCAAATGAAAATCGAAGTAAATGTTTCGGGAGACCTAGCGTGAAAAGTAAGGGTAGTCCCGTATACTTTCATACGTAGGGGAGTACCTGTTAGAGAAGATACTTATCCTGAACCATCGCCATGTGAGTTAGGGTGGCCAGTTCCTTTCATCGTTGCCTTTATCTCCCCATTGTTGCCACCAGGTACCCATTTGCTGCTGGGTGAACAGTGAGCGAACATTCAGTCAAGGCATCGAGTTGGATTCGAACCGTAGACCTTCGCACGGGAGGCATGCGCGTTAACCACTATGCCAATGATGCTCAAATGGGTTAATTACGGCAAAAAGCTAAACAAATGAAGTTATTAGAAGCTGAATGAGATACTGTTACTTACAGGTATATTTGAATGACAAATAACAGTTTCTTCACCGAGAGTTGCTTGCTCAATAATTGAGTTTATTATCGTCGTTTTGCTTTCTGTCAAATCATTCTAAAGATAAAATGGAAGATGAAATGACACACGACAATTAAATAAAGATTACAAAGTTGCTTCATGAATCACTAAAATATAATACTGGTTGCTTTTTTCGGATCAAAGGAAGAAATTTTTGTGCTCTTCAAATGAATAGCTACTACAAATTATGAGTGCTAATTTGATGTAGAAGAATTGTTTCCAATTTCTTGTAACGAATACAAGCAACATCAAAAACAGTTCCAAATTATACGAAATCTGGTTCTAGCGGATTTGAGAAAACATTCTGAATGAATGAATATGATTAATGGTAAAAGAAAGTAAAGGGATTACAAAAAAAACAAAAAACGTAAATAGATGAAAACAATAAGATGATAATGAATAACGAATGCAAATGACAACAATTCTCACCTAATATTAAATGTTATCATTACTAAATTAAAAATATTTCTATTCTAGCTTTCAGAGAAACAACAGATTGAAACAAATGGCACTAGTATTTTTTCAATCAAACGTACAACAAATTCCTGAGGATTTTAATGAAAAAGCATTTGCATGCTATTTGTTGTGAAGGGCCGCAGCGGAGGACTAAAAGGGGCACTGGGCTCTTGTTTCGGGCACTTCCGTTGCGCCTTCTCAGCATGCTTTCCCTATGCTCCCATTATCTACGCCTATTTGGTATGCATGCGTTGCATATGCTAGCAGATTTAGAATTGTATTGGAATTGAGAATTGAGTTGAGCAGAGTAGAACTTGATATAATCGATCTTAGAATAATGTAAATAGCTTCCATTTGATTGATTAATTAGAATAAAATTCACATCTCGTTATTTTCTTATCCCATGCTCGCCCAATTTACAACACTATTTTAACTAAAATTTCTAACGATACCTACATGGATCGTTGCAACAAGATGCCTTTTTGGACTAAGAAATTCACTGGAATAGATTTCCGTGTTGCTCAGGATGCTGTGTAGATCCTTTGCGCATGCGTATACGTAATGGAAGTCTGCTTTATCTAAATAGACTGCGAAGTAAACAGAAAACGAAAAATTATAAGATGTGGTAACTATCACGAACTTTTTCCTATAAAGAAAAAGAGTACACCTATACATGAACCTAAGGTTATATTTTTGAAAATAATGGCGATAATTGATACGATTTCTGGAGTTCTCAATTTAATTTTGAAAAATTGACCAATTAGTTACAACTACAGATCACAATATTTCCCATTAAAAGTTCAAAGGGGCCTGAAAAATTCTCAAATCGATTTAAAATTGCTCAAAAACAGTTCTAAATCTATAATCTCTCCTTGCCAATAATCATTTCGTATATGAGCATAGACTCTACATGACTCCCCAGCTGAAGGTACCAATATGCAATACCTGAAGTCATTGTATAACCTCGCAGTGCATCCCAAAGAAGCTGTCTCGCCAATTTCCTGTTTCTTTTATCAATTTCTTCCAGCGGTACTGGCCGCGTTCCAAATTCCCCGCTTCTCCTTCCAGCTACAAACTCATCCTCACTAACACCACTTGCCATGGCAAGCAGCATATCATAGAACAGGGAGAGCTGAATAATAAACAATAAGACATCACGTATGCACAAAACCTTAAATTGGGCGGGAAATTCATAACAAGTAACAAAAGAAAGTACACTTAAAAATCGCTACTGTCGACCTCAAAGTCGCTATGCAAAGGAAACAGCTGAAATAATAAACGATAAGAAATCGGGGTCGTTCAAATGCACGTAACAGTTGGGGGTGGGTGGTTATGTACCAATTTTGAGGCAAACTGTTACGAAAGCATAGGGGTGCAAGGGTGTAAATTACTTCCGATACAGAACACTAAAAATCTAATGCAATACTTTTTCACTTTCTGATTAATGTTTCAAAAAGTAGCCAAACAAAAAAGGAGTTTAAGACCTTATTGAGTTCAAGTCTTGCAATATTCCCCATTATTCTTGAATTTTGTGACTTTAGGCTATTGTCTTTTGTTATACAGCATCAAGACACAATTTTTATCGGTGGGGGGAGGGGGAATATTTCTATGGGGGGATCTCATGTCAGAATACTACGTAACAAAGAGGGTGTATTAATTTGAGTGTGAAAAGTCGTTACATAGGGGAGTGGGTGGGTCAAGATGGCGATTTTTTCCGTTACGTACTTTTTGCGTGATCCCATCAAGTAAATGCAAAACCTTAGACTGAGTGGGAAAGTCATAACAGGCAACTAAAAAAGGTGCACCTAAAATAAATTTTTTGACCTCAAAGTCGCCATGAAACAGCTAACTTAGTGCAAGGCAAGGCTTATAGGTTGAAACTCAAAGTAGCTTGGGAACATGTACTTTAGTATATCATACATTTTTGATTGGCTTAACATCGCTGTCCAGTCCCATATAAGTGCATGCTTCCAGTGGCGCTCGAACGTGAAGCGACAACAACGTTTCAGCAACGGTTGTACTCATATACAAAATACCACAGAGCTGATAAAAGCAATTGAAAGACGTTAAGAATTAAGGAACAAGGATGAGAACATCACTATATAACAAACCTTTAGGGAATGCAAGAATACAATACAAAATTTGATGCATCTTTATATCATACAGCATTGTTAAAATACAAAGTAAAGAATTTGAGCTCAAGAGCATTGAAAAGTAGCTTTTCATTGTAATATTCATAGCTTCATTATTTAAAGAAACAATGAATGACAAAGGTGTGTTTGGCTTACCGTTGGAATTTCTCCGCCTTTCATTTGGCACTTTTCAAGGTCAGTTTGACTCCCATTATATAAGATATCCACAACAGTTCCCTGAAAAAACATCCAATCAAACTTTACTCTATCACTAAAAACATACAACATATAGCTCAAGTTGAGCAAAATTGCCTAATAAATGCAAGCTTGTGATTGATAGAAATTAACAATTTGAATCTCTACAGGAAAATGTAGAGAGGCAAACCTGAGCCAAACTTGTATATAAACAGCTAATACCAAAAGAAAAATAAATTACTATTTCCCATAAACAAAAAAATCAGGTAGGGGTCCTTACAGTTTCATCAATCTTGCAACCACCATGTGACAAAGAAACATCTTTAATTCCTTTTGGTAGGGTGAAAACTCTAACATCTGAAGAATCTTCCCAACTGACATCTAAAATTAATATTAAAATGACCCTGCATATTAAAGATAATTATAGTCACTACAACTCTTTATCAACTTATGTCAATTTTACAATTTCCATCATTTTACCATGGCATTTCCCTGACATTTATAGCTTTCCCTACATGAACAACACACAACAATTGAAAGTTTTCCAGTACAAGAATCAAAACATGAGTAAATTATCAAAATTTTCTAAAAGTTTCCCTGAAAAAATCAAAACGACTGAACTTCCTTTAGATTTTTTACCTTAAATTGATTTCCCTGACATTCCATTACTTCCCTGCTATGGTAGACACCCTGTATAATCCAAACTAGTTTTTTCACTATTATTAACCAAAGTAAGCAATGAAAACTTGAGATGACTTACCTAAGTCACTTGGAAGACAGATAATGCGATCAGTGCTGCAAATCCATAAACCAGGTGGTGAATTTTGTGCTAGCTATAATAAAATCATTGATGATGAGAAAAATGATAATTTCTATTTCAAAAGTGTTTCCTTTTCAAGAAAATAACAAGACAACATGAAACATTTTGCTGAAATTACCATTCAATTGCATAGCTTTTTGAATAAATCAAAAGTGCATATTATCTGGAATAGCTAACCACAAATGACACCAAATGAGGACACTTCATGTTCTACAAAGATCTCTCATCAATAATACATAGAAAGAAACTTCAAATAATTGCTAAAAAACTGATGCTTTGTAATACATAAGCTGATTGAAGCAATACTCATCTTCTAATATAAACCAAGAAAACTTTGAGCATGAGATTATAGAAAGGGGATTTACTCTATCTATTTTAAGCACAATGTGGAAATTTACCTGTGGTAGCACAATATTCAGATATAAATCAAGAATACATGGCAGCTCAGTATAATTTGTTAATTCACTGTTGTCATGGTGCATCTGCACAGGAAGAGCCACTAGTCCACGTTGGCATGCAGAAAATGGAAAATGTGTTCCCTGGAATTGAAATGATCATTAACTGTCCCTTTCAGGAGTAAAACTTGGCATGTGTGGTGCTTCACACATGCAAATAATTCTGTTAGTACAAATGTGCTGTTATTAATGTTTCTATATAAACAACTGCCATATTTTCTCAAATAGAAGCTGCAACTTCTATGAGTTTTCTTGCAAAATTGCAGCTCCTATTTGAGAATTACTTGTATTCAAGGGCAGCTTTCATTCACTCTTTCAGTCATTGAAGTGCACTTGTTAACCCACTACATTGCATTTGAATTTGCTTAAAACTGCATAAAGTATTTGAAACTGAGAGGTTTGTTAATTTTTGAAAATTCTTGGTATTTTTGCAATGGCAGAAACTGGCAAAGAAAAGTGTTAAGAAAGTGTCAAGGGTCGCTAGTCCATTATTGTTCCTAAATGCGGCTTCTATTTGAGGGTGGCTGTCAATACTTCTTTGTCAAAAATTGCAGCTTTTATTCGAGGGTGGTTTCTATTGGAGGGCAGCTTCTACTTGAGAAAATACAGTATTGGACGAAGAGAAACAAACAACGAGCAAAGACATGCAACAAAAATAAATACAAACACAAACTAAAATTATGATAACCAATTTATAAAGACCATCAACCTTTATAATCATGCATGAACAAAAACATAAATTCAACATAAACCATGGGGTTCTTTTCTGATTCTATCATTTATATTAACCAACAAAGGATTTGAAAAAAGGACAGGTGGATAAGCAAAAGGAAATTGAAAGCACAACTTACAACATGGCATAGCAAAATTCTTGTGTTTTTCAGTACATCTAGTGTGACAACCTAAAACAGGTAACTATGTAGCTATACTAACTAAGAATATTAATAACTAACAATATTGCACGCAAAAAATTTCTTATGAATTATTGTCTAGTTCAAAAGCAGCATATTTTTGTAAGTACTATTCACAAACATGATCATGATTCTAGTAAATCCCTTAGCATTAAAAAGATGAAATTGATGTCATGAGCTAAAGTGCATAGTATTGCAGACAAAAATTTATTACTAAACTACAAGATCATAAAGGCTATAAGGAATGTAAAGATTGAATTCTTCATTTACCGTGTGACCTGATAGTGCACTCAGGTGCTCTGCAACAACTAGAAGTGCATTCAATGTTGCACCACCACTTCCAACTTTCACATGTGGATCTTCCACGCAAAGAATTAGTGTGGATTTTGAAATGTATCCCTTCTCTTGACGAAATTCTAATTCTTTGAAAAAAGATGAACTCACATGACAAAAAGGATATATGTGAACTTGCACTTATTCAATGATTCACATAAAAAAGCGGTGTAGCATAGACTGAGAAATATGGCAGTTTTCCATGAGATTTGTATTTTATTCAAATAAAATTCCCACACAAACAAAAACCTACAACGCCACCCACAAAATACCTGACTACACCACAAAGATGATACCCCAAGAGCAAAAACCCTTTACTCTGGGGCCATTTCATATAAGACATAAAACTAAACTAAAATTTAAAATATGATTATAAACTACATACAACACAATAGCTAAAAAAAGAAAACTTGTCTTGCAGTATATGTCAAGCAAGCAAACACAAAATGATAGGCAGCAGCTGCCATCCTTCCTCATAAAGTTTTGCTGGTGCTAGCCAGTGCCCTTTCAGATGGATATAGATTTCAATGAGAAGTTGCACATGCAAGTAAGTTAAGGCTGCACATGCATCTCTACAGTGAATGTACAGACATGCAACTGCACATGGGCACACATAAAGCCTACAGCACATAGCAGATTTCTATCATTATAACTAACTTTTGAGATCATCCATGCTTGATATTTGTTTTTGATCACAAGAGACCAAAAATAAAAATCTGCTGTGTGCTGTGTTTCATGACAAAAATCGTGTAACAAGGGACTTACTAAGCCAAAAGAAGAGCAGAGAATTGGCATAAAATATCACTCCTATGAAGCCCTAGAAAAATATTTTGCAGGGAGTGTGTTAGACATTGTTTCTAGCAACAACAAAAATCTGCTTTTGCGGCAACTGGAAAATCCTACCATTGCATATCGCAATGACAAAAATCTGCTATGTGTACTAGGCTTTAGAACGTAGCATGCAGACCCATGTTCTTCAGTCCTTGCTACACAGGCTACACCCACAACCCATCCCTTGGTAATACTGACCACACCCCTGCATGCAAAATCTTATGTGTAGCTGCCACATTCATTACCATGGCATGTAACTCTTTGGCCAGAATCTTAACACTTTGGGGACATAAAATTCTTCACTTATATGTTGATTGAAAAGAATATGGCACTGAATTCAAGTTACGATATGGCATAGAACTTTATACAGCCTCACGTATGGCTACCCAAACATTTGATTGAAGTTCCCTATGTCTGCTATCAGCTGCACTCTATTGCATAGGCCAGTGGAAAAACGCTGTCGTGTGCAACGATGAGGTATAGAAAGACTTGGTAGCACTTTAATTCACTTAAAATAAACAATGCATAGCATTACATGGATCATAACAGCATTTTGTACCTTAATAGCTTACATTATGTATTATAACCTTGCACTACTATTTACAATTGTACGCTGACAAAAGGAGCATAACACGACTTAGGAATTTACAATACCTCTCCGAAGTGCTTGTGCATACGATTGGCACTGAGTTGTGCAAACAATTGCAGTCCACTCTACTGCCTTCATTTCTTCTCGATTTGATTGCGATCTACAAGAGCAATCAGATTCCTCCAAGAAGTATGCCACACAACGTCCCACATCAACAATATTGCCTGCGTGGCTGGGTGGGCGGGCGTTGATGATAACGAGACATGCCGAAGAAGAGACTGCCTTTTGTTGACAAACAACAAAAATTTCTATCCTTATGATAACATCGCACTTTGAAAGGCCTATGCTGCCATTTCAGAGGCGTTTTCCTGTGTGTCTTTGCGATAGTCACATATGCATGAAGCAATCCAATGTCCATTCTCTTAGCGATAGTTGATTGACCTATAGTAATCTTGTATTGGCTTTCTATCAAGCTTTATAATGCTAGGACCAGACTTAGAATGTTACTATATTCCTTCCAACTAATCCAAGATCCTCTGCAAATACGAGGAAGTATCCAGAAGCCTATAGCCTCAAAAGTTTATTAATTCATAGACAATACTTGCTGTCTGGACAATTACAAGCTTCACATAACTTCAGATTTCGGGAAGCGCAGCTTGGCAATCAAATTGACAATGAGAACGACGACAGTGATAGGCATTTCTTCGTTGACTTTATTTTAATGACAACATTCCAGTTGATCATTAAAGGTGACAAATCCAGATTATTTAAAAGAGGAAATTCCATGTAAGATACACAGATTTAATTGTTAATATTCCAAATTCTATATAGGACAATTTGACTCCAGCCAGAGTCATCATCAGCAATGCCCTGGTTTTTTTCCCTATTTACTGCTAATCATATGACTCTGGCCGGAGTCGAAACGTCCTATATAGAATTTGGAATCTCATCAGTTAAATCTGTGTATCTTATATGGAATTTCTTCAATTAAGTAATCTGGATTTGTCACCTGTAATGATCAACTGGAATGTTGTTATTAAAATAAAGTCAACGAAGAAATGTCTATCATTGTCGTCGTTCTCATTGTCAATTCATATAACTTGTCATCCGTTACGCAACACTAATGTTGAGACCATCCCCTCACTTTTTTTATTGCTCCGTAGGCCCTCTCCCTGTTAAGGGCGTTATGTAAATATGAATAACCCCAAAGAAAAAGGAGCCAATAAGCAACACACGCTCTGAGGACATAGTTCACTTTATTCAAAAAGGAGCGGGAAGGGCCGCAACGAGAATCTTGATTTGTTTGCATCGAGAGGTAAACAATGACATGAAACAATTTTTATTTTAGAAATAAACTAAATACCTAAAGTAAAAGAAACTACTACAAAAACCTACATATCTGTCTAAGTAATCAGAATACATTAGAATACATTAGCAATCAAGGTGTCTATATTCTACGTACAAAACTGAGGCCAAAATAACCGTTCTCTAAAAATCTATACATAACTAAACAATTTTAAAGAGCTGAAAATCATACAAAAAAAATTTCGTGAATCTTTATCTGATCAATAGCAACAGCCAAGGTTTGTTTCACATGATGCTGGGAATTACATTCTTCGTTTAAATGGTCCTATATACATACATTATATATGGACCTTTATGAGATAGTCAAGACTGATATAGGCATGTGAATATGCATCATAAATCTACACCCCATATTCTGCTACATTTTTTCCACAAGCAGCTTAATAGATTTCTGTTCATAATCAAATTGATAATGATGAGTCATAAGCATTTGGAAACATTAACATTGTTCAACAGGGTTCGTAAAAACTACTGTTATAATATTTCCAAAACTTTCCCAAAGCCAAATTACCAGATTCCCAAAACCATGGAACATATTTTTGTTCGCATTATGCATCTCCAACGAGTAAAGGTAGTCTCGGATACTTTCGTACGTAGGAGAGTGCCTGTTAGAGAGGACACTTATCCTGAGCCATCGGCATGTGAGGTAGGGTGGCCAGTTCCTTTCCACGCCGCCTTTATCTCCCCAGTGTTCCACTGGGTACCCGTTTGCTGCTGGGTGAACAGTGAGCAAGCGTTCAGTCAGGGCATCGAGTCGGGCTCGAACCGAAGACCTTCCGCATGGGAGGCATGCGCTCTAACCACTATGCTACCTCGCTCATGTTTCTACATGACAGAACAATAAAAAAATATGAGGTAAATTTACGATAATATCAATTTGTGTTGCATCGCGTAGAAGACCAAGCGTTGTGGGATATTTTAGAATTTCTCCAAACAAAAATCCAAAACCTTTCCACAACCATTTTGAGAAGCTTTTCTTTTTCCAAAACTTTCCAGGTCCTGGAAACTGGCACTATCAATGTCCATAGCTTTCCAATACCCTCCAAAATCCACACGAGCCCTAGTTTGAGGACTTAGATTCATCGACACCTTCATATTTTGAGGGGAGGGGCAAATTGGCTAAAAACCACAAGGATAAAATTCTAGAAACACACAGAAAACTCGGTAAACAAAAAGATACTGAGTGGCGCTGAAAGATTGGACCAATCACTCATGTGTTGTAAAATGCAGGGCATATTCCTGAGTCCGGAAAACGCACTCCCTTTCTTTTGAACAATATTCCCGTTGATTATTTGTGGGTCTGTCAATCGATTGAGCATTGACTAACGCGAGAAATCATGCTGTTAATTTTTTCTACAGATGAAACGACTTGTGAAGCCCATCCGTAGTTATTGATGATGTAAAATTTTCCACCTACTCCGTTTACTTGAACCGCTCCACACATTTCGTGAATTCTTAGGAAGTTTCCAACACCAATAGTATTCAAACCTTCGTCGAATTTCAAAGAATAGCAGATGTGGTAATCAGAGGGATAAATAAGCGAAGGAAAGGGGGTGGCAGGAGGGTTGTAACCCCTTTAGTTGGAAAGAAATCTGTTCCATTTGGGCAGTTTTATCTCAAAGAACAATAGGAAATGTTCTAGGTGCTCTCCAGATCTCTTTGGTCATTCGGGCAGAAACTATACAGCCCCCTGACTTCTTAGTCATCCAACACCCATGGTGCGATGTAGCAAATATTTACATGATAGGCAATTCTAAGTTGCTTCTGAAACTAGTCTTTATCCGATTGTTGCTGAGAATCAGATTATAGTCTCCTCGTTGTCTAAAAGATAAGCTCTGTCAATGACTTTTTGCCTCTTGTTTCTGGCAGTTGGTGAGTTCCTAGCTGATTCTGAATCATCGATTGACGGAACAGCATATTCATGTTCATCAGAAGGGTGCGCAGCAGCATTGGAAGTGTCATAATTATCCCAAGTTAACTCCGTTTGATTAGGACTCCTTCTATCAGGCGTGTATCCAGCACTCTGCAACTCCTGCGGATCCCCATTTTCTGCGCATTCACCATAATGGTTACTGCCATAATCTGAGGGGTCGTTCACACTCTGTGTGTCTGGTGTAGTCTTCTCACTTTTTCGATCTTCCTCATCGATGAAGGAAAACAAATCAGGAATGGGCTCCATTACTTCTTCAATGCTAGAGTAAGGCCTAAAAATATTAGAGAAGTCAAAAATAAAACATTAAAAAGCAGTAGATGTTACTTTTGAAGAAAATCGTAACAGTAAAGGCGTCATAGAACTCGCTTTAGGCTAGGCATAGCGATAGCGTGAAAAAAATTTGCAATTAACTTCTGAATCCAACAAATGCATACCCAGAGTTAATATTCTCAAAACATCAGAAAACCTCTAATGTTTCAGGGAAAGATAAATTTAAAGAGGGTAATTAATCTACCAAATATTGTTCACATCAATTCACGAGTACCGTATTTTTCGGACAATAAGGCGTACCAGATTATAAGACGCAGTATCAGTGAACGGATCTTTTTCATATACAAGACGCACCGTATTATAGAGCAAGTAGAGTCGCTTACACAGCAAGCGAAGAGAATAAACTTATATCAGCGACAAGCGCCCCTTTTGAATTGCGGTGATGGTGAAAAAGGTCAGAACAATATCCGACAGTCATAATACACTGTTCATACATAAGGTGCACTGGAATAGAAAGCGTATCGCCAATTTTTTAACAAATATAAGGATTTTATGTGCGCCTTATAGTCAGAAAAATACAGTATATAATCAAGGGCAAAATCAAATGTATAGGATTTACGTTTCTAAAAGAATTCTCAAGAAATACAACTTTCCCTTTGTGACTTCAAAAGAAGAACTTGATACAGTAAGCACGAATTATGTTATATCTGCTCAAAGCAACATTCTCATTGCCCCATAATTCACCCGCAGAAAAATATATACGTATAATCTGTTATGACACGACATATATTCCTGGGACTTCAACAAGGGGAAAGAGACTGTACTATAAGGGGTGATTTCTAAACATTTTAACAAGGGGGGCTCTAGGTGCAATGTCAGAAAGTGGGTGTGGCCCACTTGCAACCACAGCGATACTTTTGAAGATGGAGACATGATAATTTAGTCTAATTGTGAAATAACATATAGCAAACGTGTACAAAGATCTCAATAGCCATATAGCAATACCATACAAAACATTGGTAGCAAGGTCAATCAGCTTTGAACAATAAGATTGATACAAAAATTTGGGGGGCTGAGCCCCCCCAACATGAACATTAATTCTAACAAGGGGGGCTCCAGCCCCTGAGCCCCCCTAGAAATAAGCCCTGTGTACGATGTGCAGAACTTTAGTGGCTATGAATGAAAAGGTGCCTACAATATTTCCAAAAGCAGCATACAAAATTTAAGAGTTTTTCAGTAACAGATGCATCGCCATTCTGCACAACTATCGTCAACTTGCTTGATACAAAAGTCAGTCATTACATAGGAAATATGTTGAAAAAAAATGCTCCTACTTGTCATAATCACTGGCATCATCACTCAAGTCGACTTCTGTGCTTCGTAGTTTAAACAACGGGCTGTCATCTTTCTCCTTGAAAAGCGCAGTGTCATCAGAGGCATATTGATTTGATGGGTTAATACTTTCCCCAATTCGCGATGGCTCAGAATCACTTTCAAATACAAAATCTTCATGCTTACTTTCCGTGTCACCCACAGTAATGTCTGGGATGGGACGCTGTTCCCGAGGCTTACCTGCCCACCTAAAAACATACAAAAAATGCACAAACTTAAAGCATGAATTAAGCTCAGAGATAGCACTAAATATATACAAAGAATATATAGCAAGAAGAAAATAAATAAATAGTCAAATATATATATATAACATATA
>WIPJ01000586.1:486903-497768 GCA_018155075.1 Cassiopea andromeda
TATATATATATATATATATATATATATATATATATATATATATATATATATATAGTTTGCTAATTACTACGCGAAGACTCTAACTTTTCTAAAGCTACTGTAGTTTCTACTACCATGAGTACCGCCCATTCAAAAACTGGCATAAAGCTTTAATTGAACAAAATCTAAACAGAACTTAACTTTGCTCTCACCCCATCCTGCATTCCTAATCCCCTACCCACTAATGCACAACTATCGATAAATTGTCACAGTAAATACCATAAGCAAAGAGGCTAAATCGTAAAATTGATAACAAGATTAGTGATGAAAATATACCATCTTCCAGAGTTCTCGCACTTGCAACGGCACTATAGGCGCTCTGTCCTACTTCCGTATACGTTCTCATTCTGAAAGTGTACATTGTAAAAGGCATTAGTCCAGCAACTGTGTATTTAAACATATTTCTAGGTATGTTTGCATCCACAACACGCCATTGCGTGGTGCCTTGTCTAAGCATTTCAAGGTAGTATTTAATAACAATAGAAAAGCCATTGAATCCTGCAAGCCATTGGATTTCTATAGCAGTTGAACGTACACTTCTAGCTGTCACATCACTCGGGGGGTATGGCAAAACTACAAAGAAATAGAGAATATGAGAGAATTCTAAGAAACTAAAACATCTGGAAATAAGACAGGAAATTCTCCATTCAACTTAATTCTGAATTTTGAAACAGGCAATAAATACTATTTTCAACACAATATGGAAACTGAGTCTCTAGTTCCGGTATAAAATGTAGCTAGCATAAGACAAGGTAAAGAAATATCTTGCACAATAAAAATAAAAGCCACAGACCAAGATGAAAAGATAGTAAGTTAGTGAAAAATATAGGCATATGTTAGGCAATGATCAAAACTTTCACATACTCTAAGAAATTTGAAGCCTTACAGGGTCAGAATTTTATTCACGTCCCTATCTGGGGCATTTTTTATCAATAAAAGAAAAAACAAAGATGAAAAAAGAAGAATACATGGGTTTTGGGGCCTAGCAATAATTACGGCACAATGAATCTTCCTTAATTTATTGAAGCAATGAAATTTAGATAGATTTGCAAAAAATTCCAAAATTTCTGCCGATTACATGAGGACTATAAATTGACAATACTCAGACCAAATAGAAGAATATTGTACTAGCATTAAACTTCTGTTGCCATTTAACTATGGGGTAAATTATAAAAGATATCTTCTGCTAGTTTTCAACCCTTCTCGCTCCCTTTGTCCTTACTTTTCTGCTTTATGCTTAACAGCCCCTCCCCTGTCCGTGCAGATGCTGAGTTTGAAGACAATTAAAGAGCTGCAAAAATACGAAAAAATTATTACAGCTCTTTTAAAAACACATCTGTAACTCATTTTTTCCTTGTTCGCCTTTATTTTTCAATCTTTAGCAAAGCAAGATAAAGATAAAATCACCTTTAAATGCCCTCTCCTCAATTAAAGAGACCGTACTGAAGAGGGTATCAACTTTCAGCTAAACCCCCTCCCTCCCACTGTCTGTATTCCTTCGCAGTGTTGCTAATTCCATCTCCCCCATAAGGTGTGGGTATCCTTTATGGATGCCACCAATCTTAGTATATCTCTGCGAAAAAGGCATCTTACCTTGCACAATTAACGAACTACTTCTCGTTGCTGAGCTAACCAAGTTTGCCAAAATGCATTCGTATCTACCACTATCTGAGGATCTTGCTTGAGCAATCACCACGTCTGTCCCATTTTCTGAAATCCTTGATCCATCAATTTGCAGAGGCGTTGTAGAATTCCTTCTCCATGTAGCAAGAGGTTTTGGATTTCCAGAGCCTTTGCATGAAATTGTAAACCTGTCTCCAGCACGCACCCGTTGAGGCACGATAAAGTCTGTTATAACTGGCCTCACTAAAAATGCAATATCCACATTCAAGTACTACCATAAAAGTAGATGCTAATGTAGGGACATCTATGCTGGGGGCATGAGGGGCAGCTGCCCCTCTGCCCTCATCCATGGGTGGCAAGAAGGGGTAAGAACTGCTCCAGGGCGGGCAAGAATTGCCCTTCATATTGAACACTTTTCATCTCTTCCATCTTCTGAAAGGAAATTTCCGGCATTGTAGACAGTTTGGTTTATAAATTTTTTTCTGGGGGATAGCCCCCAAATCCCTAAATTAACATTGTATCACTAAAAGACCAACATACTACGCATTGTTCTTCTAGAAAAGTTTGAAGACCAAAATCTACTGCTGTGGAGGAACATAAGCCTTGCCCCCTGCCCTAAGTATGCACAGGTGTCCCTGTTCTTATGAAGAGGACAATATTACGTCATAAGCATGAGAAAAGAAACATGAATTTATTCCAACGCAGCATATAACATTGGGTCTAAAGCGAGCTTAGAATAGGCTCGGCAAACATGTACCAATAAAGGCAAGGGCAATTTGTATCTGAGCAATATTACCCCATGAAATCAGGTAGACCGGTGCCAAAATTGTACCTAACAGAAGGATATTGCAAAAATTCTACTGAAAGTTGCATGTATTTAAACTAAACCAAATCAATTGCCTCGGCCAAAACTTCTCTAAAAGCAGAAATAGATTAAGGAAAGTCTTGAAAATGCAAAACAGGGCTGAGACCCAGAGAGTGTTAGGTGTATGTACCAGGGAAAGAGGGAACATTGCAATAAGGCTTTGGAGAAACTCAAATTCCAATACAGCAAATCGTCCTATTGGCTAGGGTATAGCTTTTTATGGTAAATAAATATGGTTGTGCATGCTTGAAAGATTCTCAAAAAAGTAGATTGAATGGATGATAACTAACCATAAATATCTGCATACGCCAAAGCAGTTTGGTTCCCAGCAGCGTTTATTATACTGCAAGTGTACCAGCCCATATCAGCAACAAGAACATTATTAACAGTAAGAGAATTCGGCAATATCCTGTACTTGGCTCCATTGGATAGTACACGAGAACGAAATGACCACGTGACTGTTGGTAAAGGATCTCCAGACGCTTGGCATCGCATTTCAAAACTTGATGACACAACAGCTGTTTGGTTGCTGGGACGGACAAGAAACCTCGGAGGTACTGTTGAGAAAATGTGTGCTTATAAAGAACGGCCTACTTTTTGTTGCTTTAATATCGCACCTAAAAATTGATAACTGAAGTGATATCTATGTTTGCCTTGTTTCTTTCACAACTAAAACTTTGTCAAAGAAGGTGAAGGTTTAGAATCTCTTGAATATTAAAATTTCATTGTTCTTTTATATTAAACTAGGTGCACTCTAATTAGATATATTTTTCTTTAATTTTATTTTAAATTGGGGGGAAATGCCTTCCCACAAAACAATAAATGCAATTTCTGTCACAATCACAATTAAAGTCTTGAGACATAATGCCAACAAATCGAAAAGCAAATTGATCATTAAGAAATTCAAAGAAAGAAAGAACGAAGGCTAAAAATACTATGTGTCATTGCAAGTTTGAGAGTGGTCAGCGACTTAAGATTCACTTCAAATGCTGCAGCGAATCGGGGATTCACAACAACAATGCTGAGATGAAGTCAATGAGTTAAGGAACTGACTTCCCTAAACACTGCCGATGAGTCCTGGATTCTACCATGCTAAATGAAAATGCTAAAAGATGCTATGGATTCTGCCAATAAGTATGTGGCCCAGGGAATGAGGGGAAAACAGCAATAATGGGGCATCTTCACGATTACAATCATTCTACAAAGGGCTCTAGCGTATATGGTGTAGCTATCAAGTTCCATAACAGTGCGGATATGACATCCATACTAACAAATACACGTTATTTTTATAAGAAACATGTCTATAAAAGAAATGAGGATGAAAGTAAGCAAAAATTTAGAAACATTTAAGAAACACGGTCGGCTGAGTGTCAAACAATAAATTTAAAAACCTGTTTTTACAAGAAAATTTTTGATAAAAGAAGAAGCAAAATAGAAGAAGCATCAATTACACGCCTCACAAAACTTGAAGATCCTATTTCTTGCATCATATTTGCCTAGTCTGAGTTTCTACTATTATTGGAAGTCCAAGAGATTTAAGAAACAGTTAAGAAACATTCAAGGGTGGATCTGACGAAATAGCAAGAAACATCCAAGCTGAAGGCAGAAAGTTTGTTCCTATAAAGAAAAAGTGTAGCAGAAGTTATGCAAATTCTCACCTACCTTGAACTGTAAGAAATGCATAAACTTCTGAGCTACCACCAGAGCTGCTGCCAATGCAGATATACCTCCCTTCATCGGATTTTTCAAGCGAACTTACGCGAATACCAGTGGCAGTTCTACCAATGCGACTTCCAAAGAGAAGAGGAAGCCGAATAGTTGACCTGCTTGCCATGAAATACCAAACAGTTACTGGTTTGGGAGTCCCAGCAAAATCGCAATTGAACTCAACTTGCTGGCCAACTATTCTGGTTTTATTTGAAGGCAGTACAGTCGCTACAGGCTTGGCTATACAAAGAATTGATGAATAAATATTATAAAACAATAAGAAAGTTAATCCTAATGCAGGTTATACACTAGACTACAGGAATAATTTTCGTAAATAGGACAAGTTCTGCTACAAGCCATTTTCCGTAAGGCTGCCCTATACAAAAGAATTACTTCCTGCAGTTTCTCGTATATGGCTTAATTTCATTTTCCTTTCATAAATTTTATCTTCCTTTCATAATATGGCTTCGTGTACTAGTATCCAGAGAAAATGCAGGCCATACTCAAAGGGTATCTAGTAATAAGTATAAATTGCTAAACAGTGGGGTTCCAAAGACTTTTAAGTGGGGGGTGTGGCAATAAAACTTTACCGACCGTTTACCAAATTTCCCAGAATTACCAACAAACGATGATCGATTACCGACAAACGATGATCAATTACCGACAAACGATGGTCAATTACCGAAAAACGATGATCGATTACCGACAAGTGATAATCGCAAAGCAAGTATTTACAGACAAACTATAGAATTTCCGACGCTTTCGGCAAAAGTGGGAGTGTGTGAGATCCCCATAACCCCTATTTCGAGCACGCCCCTGTTGCTAAAACAAATATTGATAATTTAACTCACAAGACACGTGCAGATAAAATTGTTTTGAGTCATTGCCAGCAGAGTTTGTCGCAACACATCTGTAAAATCCTGAATCGTTTAACTTGACTGCGGAGAGAACCATGCTCCCACTGTTTGAAATTACATTGTTACCCTTCATCCACCTAAGAGCTGGTGGTAGATGACCAGTTGCAGTACAGTTCATGACAACTCTTTCTCCAGCTGTAACTGTTCTATTGGCTAGAACTGTTTGAATTCGTGGTACTTCTGAAAGGAATAGGTGAGAAGATGGAAGAGACTTGAGTGCATTTAGCAAAGGGCAATAATACGGCAAAGTTAAAAAAATTGAGAAGTAGAACTTTTACCTGTAGGTATCTTGTCCTAGAAGCATTGAAAAAGTGGGGGGGGCACATGAAATACTTTTTATGACTGCATGACGGGAATGAAAAGATAAGCAAGACAAGACATGGGAGGCATGCCCCCAGTTCCAATATCTGTGGAAATTGCAGAGCTTATCCAAACTCCGGGTTGAGGGATTGCAGATGTCTCATCTGCAATACGATGGAGAAGCGAGTAACATGTCAACTGCAATTTCGTATTTCTAAAAAGTAGCTTGTTTCTACTTAAAGCGATGGTTGAAAGACACATTACTAGATTTTCAAGCCTAGCATGTATAGATTTGGAATACACCACTTTCATAGATACGTCACAGGCGACATGCGCGCATACTGACAGGCAAAACATGAGCTAGTCCTAATCAAAACCTTCGGTTTGATCAGTTCTTTGACCTGCGGTATTTCATTTGTATTAATATTGTTGGGAAACATGGTGTCAGAATAGTGTAGATCACTCTTGGATAACGACAGGAAGGAATATAAAGAAAATCTTAATGTAAAACGGATTGATGCTTGGCGATCCATATGCCCTTGAAGGATGGTTGGATGATATTACAAAATTTCCAGATATCTCCTCGCATGGCATAACTAAATATTTGACTGAGACACCAAGCTTGTACACAAATGAAACTAGCAATGCATTCAAGCCTTTGGACGGGTTCAAATTTTTCAGAGAAGGTCATGTACGAGATTGCTTTTACCGCGAATCAGCATCACCATCCTTCTGTTTTATTAAGTCAAAGGTGAGCTTTGTCCCTAATAAAAGTAGTAGTCTTTAAAGCTTTCCTACTGAGTAAAACTGTTTGGTTGAATGGGGTGGTAATTTTCTAGTAAAAAGAGTCTTTTAAACTACAGCTTTGTGCTTTTTATGTATTTGCTTATTATAGAAAAGTTGTTTAGATTTTGCTAATTTGATTACACACCATTATCAAACTTCTTCAAAGGTGCTTCCAATTCAAAGACAAGGCAAAACAGCAACCCTTTATGATGCTTGGGTGGCAGTTAACAAGCAGAATGGATGGGCTCTAACAGCAAACTGCAAAGTGATACAGACAGTAATTGCGAAAATGAGAACAATTTTCTCCCAGAGCCACTCATAGCTCTGTATGAACATAATGCAAAAACCTGGACAAAGAAGGTCTTGAGAAGCTATCAACTCAACTATATAGTGAATATGAGGACAGTTATCCACAAAAGGCTTATGACCATCTAAGAGAAGAAATAAAGAATCAAGCTTCATCAGAGAACTGGATGCTTCACAGAGCTGGTTGAATCACTGCATCAGTCTGCCATCAAGTGTCCAAAACAAAACTGGAAAAGCCAAGCAAAAGTCTTATAAATAGCATTATGCAATACAATTGCCAATGTGACAAAAAAATATGGAAGGAATATGGAGCCTGTGGTAAGAGAATATTATAAACAATGTTATGATGGAGAAGCACAGCAATTTAGTTGTTTGTGAAACAGGGTTACATGTCAGGGCAATTTGCCCTTTTCTTGGTGCATCACCAGATAGGATTGCTTCTTGCAGCTGTCATGCAGAAAAGATATTGGAGACAAAATGCCCTTTCAAGTACAGAAATAGTATCTGTGGTTGGGAACAAGACAGAGACTTTCCCGTTGATGAAAACAATGAAATGAAACAGAATCATAGGTACTTCTACCAAGTTCAACTGCAAATGCTTGTCTGCAGCAAGACAATGTGTGATTTTTTTGTCTATATATCAAGTGCCCCTGAGGAAAGTTTCTTGATTACAGTACCTTACAACTATGGGTTATTGGAAAAGCTTTTGAATGATCTTAAGACCAAATTCATGAAAGTTATATTCTGCCTGAAATAGTTTCAAGAGGCAGTGAAAAGAATGATAGAAGAACCTACTGTATTTGCAGAAGACAGAGCTTTAGACAAATGATTGCATGCGGCAATCCTCATTGCAAAATTGAATGCTGCCATTATCCTTGTGGTCAAATGACTCAAGAACCCAAAGACCAGTGGTTTGTAGATCTTGTAGAAAGCAAGAATAAGTAACACAACAGTTTTGTAGAAAATAGCTGAATTTATGTTTTAAATAAGGCCCTATGAGAAATTCAATCAGATTTCTATCTGCATGTAAGGAAATAACACCTCTGTTGTTTCAGTCTTACTGTGCTACTCTCAAATGACAAATATATTGGGCTGAAATTGTCACAATCTGACAGAAATGTCACAGCACCTGCAGGACTGATCCCTATCAGATACTTGCACGTATTGTTATGCTTGTAAGCTGACCAGGTTTGTGCCTGGGCTTTCAAGTTAGATGGCCGCTCTATAAATACCTCGCTACAATGTATAATGCAGACACAATCTCTAAAGTTCTTGTGGGAGGATTGTGGTAGATTTCTCCTAAGTGTTGCTTGATCTGGCCATATGATGAGACTTCTCAAATTTTGAGACAAAATTGGTAACCATGTCCTGAAAACCTTTGAAGTTGTTGATTTGGGTATGCCAAACCTGTATGCAATGTCTCTGTTCAGCAAGCCAAGATGGAGTCTCCTTAAAACTATGAGAACATGGTCATTGCTCATCAAAGATGAATGACAAGAAGATGCTTTATCAGCCACAAGGTCTGTAACCCAGAGGAATACACCAGCTGTTGGGAGCCCTGTAAAGAATCTTATGTCATCATCATTCTTTATTGCATCAAAGCAAAATCTTTTGCTGCTTTCCTCTAACTTTTTGCTAACAGCTCTTAATTCATGCACTTCAGCATTTTGTGCCATTAGTTCTGCCTCCAACCTCATGACTTTTGCTGCAAGGTCTTCAGCAACTAAATGTTCTGCATGTAAATCATCAGTCTCCATCAAGGAGTGGTCAATAGCTTCAGCATCATCTTCCACAGCCAGAATAGGATTTTTGCAAGAAGAGTCATTGCTTTGCAGTTTTGAGCATATGATCTTATGCCTTTCACTATGTGGTTGCATTGAAGCAGCAGCTTTGAGTGCACTTGCCTCATTGAACTTGAATTTTGTTGGGATCCAGTCTACATTTTCAGGGTCATATGACTTTTCCCTAAAAAAAAGGATAACTTACCTATAATAAGCATTTGAAAAGAGAAGTCTACTGTACATACATTTTAGGGATAATTTCCCAAAGTAAATGCTTCACACCATATGGTTGGTGCTGTGGTACATTACCTGGGTATTGGTTAGCTGATGGCAGGCCCTTCCCATCTTGGAGAATAATCAGCTTCTCTAGAGTACCAAATAATGGAAGGGGTGGCAATTATTGGGGGATAGAGAATTTTTGGAAAATTAAAAATAAGAGTGTTGCAATTAAAGGTGGTAGGTAGGAAATAGATGGATTGAAAATAGAAAGCACAAATCTATTCATATGCAATTCATCTTTTTAAACTATTCATTTCACTTCTGCACATGATTTGTAATTTGTTGTGCATTGCAGTGAACTGATTCCAAGGGAACTGAATTAGATTCTCTGATTGCAGTATAAGGGGGTGGAATAGCAATGGGGGGTGGGAAAGACATTGAGATTATTAAGAATCAGGAGGGATGATTATTCAGTACTCGGTACTCTAGAGTATACAATAAATTCATATGCAAATGTATGAGGAAGCACACAGAAACTATAAATTGGCTGATAATCACCTGATATGATATGTTCTCCGCATACTTTTTGTCTTGATATCTTTTCCTCCGACCATGTTCTCCAGTCCTCTTGTCTAAGGGCTTGAATCCATTCTTTGTGACGCCTCCTTCCAATTGCTGTTCCTTTAGAAGGGATACTATAAAATGGCAAATGCTTGTTTCTCCCTTCCCTTCTATTTGTGCAATAAACTGCACAGCAACTGTCTGGCATTTTGTTGAATTCAAATAAGATGGTTTTTAGACTGCACTGAGTATGTTGATGGAGGTCTGTTTTGCCTGCTAGTATGCGCGCACATTGGGTGTAAACAAAAACAATGAAAGGGGTCTATAGCAAAACATGCAGGAAATTATAATTCAACAGCAGCACTGAAAATATAAACAAACCTCTGACAGAGATAGTTGCTGTTCTGGAAGTTCGTGAAGCTCTTGTGGATGGGTTGTATGCCTGGCAAAAGTAAACACCCTCAGCTGACCTTGTGATACTAGAAATCCTCAATGAGTGTTCTGCAGTGACACTTATTGCTCCACCAAGAACAAGTCGTTCATAGTCCTTATACCATGTGATAGTGACAGCAGAAGGGTAGCTGTGTGGTGGTGTGCAATGGAGGAGTAGAGTATTACCAGAAGTGATATTGGATGACATTGGATCTCTTACAAAATCGTAATCAATGACTTTGGGAAAGAAAAGATAGGTGCTATCAACTTCATTGGGATGAAATACAAAATTAAAAATGAAACTACTCATGCAAACAATCTATGTCAGTCATATGGAGGCTACATAAATCCCATATAGCATTATCTATTGTAAATTCAAATGCTCTGATTATAAAGAAAAGAAACACAACAAAAGAGAAACAACAAATTTTGACTTTTAAAGTATTTGGCATTATTGAACACAATTGTAAAGCTGAACATGCTTCATATGGAGGAATGTCAAGAAGTTCTTGGATTAGATTTCCTTTTTTTACAAAATGGCTAAGCCAGTTTGTGAAAAATTAAACCTCCTGCCCATTACCAGAACAATGTGGAAAATAAAATGGAAAACAACCCCAAATGCAAGGCACTAAACCAAAGGCATCCCAAGTTCTTTCATTAAGGGCCAAATCTAGAAAAATAAGGTGGGATTGGGCCATGCACAGCAAGTAGTACATCAACACACAAATATTGTGCAAATTTCTAGCTCAACGTTATGGCTTTAATGACATAGTTTTGAATATATCATTATAAACAAATTCTTTGACATTGGTAAAAAAGTTAAAAGATATCTAAGCAAATACAATTGGCTACAATATTTCAGAAATTGATGCAGACCAACAAAAACCAGGTGGCAGGCCACAGTTGCCCTACAGGCCAAAGAGTCCTGTACTAAATTAAGTCCTTCAACCAACACAAAATTTGAACTTATTTATAGTCAGTAGCATTCTCATTCCAAAATTATTGGGCCAAGCAATTCACAAGGAAAGGAGCTTTGTCAGGAATCCACACACTCTCCTACACAGGGGTGGACTGGTGACTTTTTCCTCCCTGGATAGTCTTTTGTGAAGGGACCTTAATTGGGTGTGATTATCTTGGGTATGGGAAACGCCACCTGTTTCTACTTTATATTCATCTATGAAGATCTATTTCTTAAGGACAGCATGGGACATAAAGAGATAAGAGGTGGGGTGGGCAAGGAGTGCAATTGCAGCCTGGTGCCCTGTTCCAGTCAAGCCCTAGTTTTGCTGTGCCAAGAATGCTGTGAAGATAGCTTACTTACAAGCAATG